>JARQOC010000005.1:221902039-222034766 GCA_033576535.1 Allobates femoralis | reverse complement strand
AAAAATGGACATTTTAATTTTTCTAACAAAAATGTTCTTTAAGCCTCAATTCTTTCATTTTCACATGGGCAACAGGATAAAATGGATCCTAAAATTTGTTGGGCAATTTCTCTTGAGTACAACAATACCTCATATGTGGTCATAAACCACTGTTTGAGCGCACGGCAGGGCTCCAAAGGGAAGAAGCGTAATTTGACTTTTGGAGCTTTTTCCATTCAAAAAGAGAAATGGCGCTCCTTCACTTCTGAGCCCTGCCGTGCGCCCAAACATTGGTTTATGAGCACATATGAGGTATCAATATTCAAATATGAATGGAATGGAATCTCCATATGCGACATGGTGTCCGCTAACAATTACAATTGTTAGCGGACACCATGTTGCGTATGAGGAGCCCCTATGAGCCTAAACATTGGAGCTCCCCCACAAGTGACCCCATTTTGGAAACTAGACCCCCCATGGAACGTATCTAAATGCATAGTGAGCACTTTGAACCCCAGGTGCTTCACAAATTGATCCGTAAAAATGAAAAAAGAAAATTTGTGCGAAAAAAAAAGTACTTTTTCCTTATTACAGATCAATTTGTGAAGCACCTGGGAGTTCAAAGTGCTCACTATGCATCTAAATAAGTTCCTTGGGGGATCTAGTTTCCAAAATGGGGTCACTTGTGGGAGTGCTCCAGTGTTCAGGCACACATGGAGGAGCTCTCCATATGCGACATGGTTTCCGCTAACAATTGCAGATAATTTTTCCATTGAAATTGTTAGCGGACACCATGTCACATATGGAGAACCCGTGTGCCACCAGCACAAGGGCAACTGGTAGAGTTGGTACAGCACCAGAAAATGGCGCCTCTATTGAATGTGCTATTTTCTGGGGTGGCTATGAGTTGCAATTTGCAATGTGGGGGCCCACATTTGGGTCTCTCCATGCTGAGGATTCCAGCACCCCAGCTGCCAAGTTGTACCTGGCTGGCAACCAAAAATACAGCGAAGGCCTTTTTTTAATATTTCTAGAACTAACTTTAGAAAAAAAATGACGTGGGGCTCCGGCATATTTTTGGTCCAGCCAGGTACAACTTGGCAGCTACGGACTGCCACCAATCCCCAGCTGCCTCATTGTACCTGGCTGGCAACCAAAAATACAGTGAAGCTTATTTTTTTTTATTTCTAGAACTAATTTTAGAAAAAAATGACGTGGGGCTCTGCCATATTTTTGGCCCAGCCAGGTACAACTAGGCAGCTGAGGGCTGGAATCCTCAGTATGGAGAGGCCCAAGCATTCTGGGTCCTCCATGCTGCGAATTGCAGCCTGCAGCCACCCAGAAAATGGTGCATTCATTGAAGTGCCATTTTCTGGTGCTGTACCCAGGCTCTTCCAGTTCCCCTGGTGCTGGTGGCAAACTGAATAATAAAGGGGCTAATGCCAGCTTTTTATTGGCAGATGGCACTAAGCCCGAGATTCATAATGTCGGGCCAATGTTAGACCCGGCCATTAGGAATCTCTAGTAAATAGTCAAATAAAATACACCACACAGAGAAAAATCTTTTTATTTGAAAAAAAAAAACACAAACAAAATTCAGACTCCATCTTTATTATAAAGATCCGACGTAGTCCACAACGAAGGTCCCACGACGCTCGATCACCTCTGCTCAATCCAGATACTGCAGCAAGGGATCAAGTGTCCTCTTCCTACAGTCTCTGGGGTCAGAGTTATGACGCACTGTATGGCAATGATCTGTCATACAGTGCACCATGACTATGATCCCAGAGACTACAACAAGAAGACATTTGATCCCTTGTTGCACCCATCCATCCATCCATGCATCCATCCTTCCACCCATGCACTCATCATCCACGCATGCATCCTTCCACGCATGCACCCATCCACGCATGCACACAGACATCTATCCATGCACACATCCATGCACACACCCATCCACGCATGCACACATCCATCCATGCACGTATCCACACATCCACGCACGCATCCACGCATGCACACATCCACGCACGCACACATCCATCCACGAATACATCCATTTATGCATGCACACATCCATGCATGCCCACATCCATCCATGCAACATCCATCCATGCATGCACGCATCCACACATCCACACACGCACGCATGCATGCATGCACACACACATCTATCCATGCACACATCCATCCATGCATGCACACATCCACACCACCATGCACGCACACATCCACACATTCATGCATGCATCCATGCACACACACATCTATCCATGCACCCATCCACACATGCACACATCCACACATGCAAACACATCTATCCATGCACACATCCATCCATGCACGCACACATCCACACATCCACGCACACACGCATCCACACATCCATGCATTCATTCATGCACGCACACATCCATGCATGCACACATCCCTCCATGCATGCACACACCCACGCACGCACACATCCATCCATGCACCCGCGGGGGTTTGAAAGGGATTGGGGGGGGGCTCATCAGCCCTGAAGGAGGAGGGCACCTGCCAATCCGCCCCTCCATATCTGATTGGAGAGCTCCAGTCAGTTCTGGAGGGGTTACTCGCTCTGATTGGCAGTTTCAATTTCAACTGCCAATCAAAGCGAGTTTATCCACGGGGTTAAGCCACCCCCCCGGGCTAAGTATGGGTCCTTGTGACCCTGCAGCTCCAGTGACTTGTCACTGAGCCGGTCACCGGAGCTACAGGACCGCAAACAACCCATGACGTTATGGAGACGTCATGGGTCGGGAACGCACCGACTTTCATGGCGTCTCTATAACGTCATGGGTCAGGAAGGGGTTAAAGGTAACCCTATTAAAAGCCTCTCGGCCATTTCATGCCAACCAATGCCTGGTGTTATTCTTATATCATCTGTTTAGTTATAATATTAGAAGTGGGGCATACTATCCCATGTTATGGAAAGCCATGATGTAGAGTGCAGTTGATTAAATAGTAAAGAAATACAATTTCTCAGTATATCCACACACATCTGCTCTTTAGAGATGCAGTTGATTAAATAGTAAAGAAATTCAATTTCTCAGTATATCCACACACATCTGCTCTTTACTTTATAGGATTTAAATTCTTTGTCTTCAATATTTGAAAATAACTTTTATTGAGTTAATCAGAAAATATGTTGTTTTTGTTTTTTATGGTATCAGTAGTGCAAAGACATTTTGGTAAGCAATTCAGATGGGGAGCCCAAGAGGGAGAGTGATGTCGGTAATGTTTGCAATGTGATGGCGCTATATAAATGAGTAAATAATAGTGCATATTGAAATCCCGAAAATCCATTTGAATGACAAACAAAAGAGATTTATGGTGCCAGCCTTTACAAATAGTCTTCAAGTTTATCTATACAAACAAGCCGGATACTGATTACTTTTCCATCCATCATACACCAGTATTTATTCTCTCGGGTCGTAGAAGGATGAAGGTGAACCCATAGGTTAATTCACTAGTCCTTTCATTGAAACACACATAAGTCAATTCAATATTATCTGCTTGTTCCCAATGTCATAACTGCTTATTGAATCAGTGTTCAAAAATTTATTTTACAGTTTGTGGTTATAGTCTCCAATGAAGAGTGATTACTCAATCTAAATGCTCCATTTAACATAAAGCAATAACATCATTAGCCTTTAATCTGCTTGCAAAGTATACCTCAATCCTCTTGAGTGGCATTATATAATGGACGGAATGTCCCAATTTAGCTCAGGTTAGAATGCTTCATTGTCCCTTGACTCTGAAAAGATAATGATCTTTATCAAAACCATATTAAATTTCATAATTAAGTAATGCTTTTAAGTCAGTACAATGGGAAGTCTCTGAAAACACTGATCAGGGAGATGACAGTACAAATGCTTTGTAAATAAATGATAGAAACAATTTATGTGCCCAGTAATTGACAGATTCTAGGAATATTTTCAATTAACCCACACAGTGCCAGCTGTCTATCATATAAATGTTATGTAATACATAGTTGTTTTCCATGCATTATTTCACCAAAATATTAACAAGCAACCCAGCATTGTGATTCATCTTTTTAAGGAGGTTCCATTCAGAATGATAATTATAGATTTCTTCTGTTCTGGCAAAGATTTTAGTGCTATCCGACAAAAATAAATAGTACTACTATAGCACACACACATATATAGTACTTCTTAAAATGCAACTAGATACACATACAGTACAGACCAAAAGGTTGGACACACCTCATTCAAAGAGTTTTCTTTATTTTCATGACTATGAAAATTGTAGATTCACACTGAAGACATCAAAACTATGAATTAACACATGTGGAATTATTTACTCAACAAAAAAGTGTGAAACAACTGAAAATATGTCTTACATCCTAGGTTCTTCAAAGTAGCCATCTTTTGCTTTGATTACTGCTTTGCACACTCTTGGCATTCTTTTGATGAGCTTCAAGAGGTAGTCACCGGAAATGGTCTTCCAACAGTCTTGGAGGAGTTCCCAGAGATCCTTAGCACTTGTTGGCCTTTTGCCTTCATTCTGCGGTCCAGCTCACCCCAAACCATCTTGATTGGGTTCAGGGCTGGTGACTGTGGAGGCCAGGTCATCTGGCGTAGCACCCCATCACTCTCCTTCTTGGTCAAATAGCCCTTACACAGCCTGGAGATGTGTTTGGGGTCATTGTCCTTTTGAAAAATAAATCATGGTCCAACTAAACGCAAACCGGATGGAATAGCATGCCACTGCCAGATGCTGTGGTAGCCATGCTGGTTCTGTATGCCTTCAATTTTGAATAAATCCCCAACAGTGTCACCAAAAAATCACCCCCACACCATCACATCTCCTCCTCCATGCTTCATGGTGGGAACCAGGCATGTAGACTCCATCTGTTCATCTTTTCTGCGTCACACAAAGACATGGTGGTTGAAGCCAATGATCTCAAATTTGGACTCATCAGACCAAAGCACAGATTTCCACTGTTCTAATGTCCATTCCTTGTGTTCTTTAGCCCAAACAAGTCTCTTCTGCTTGTTGCCTATCCTTAGCAGTGGTTTCCTAGCAGCTATTTTACCATGAAGGCCTGTTGCATAAAGTCTCCTCTTAGCAGTTGTTGTAGAGATGTGTCTGCTGCTTGAACTCTGTGTGGCATTGACCTGGTCTCTAATCTGAGATGCTGTTAACCTGCGATTTCTGAGGATGGTGACTCGGATGAACTTATCCTCCGCAGCAGAGATGACTCTTGGTCTTCCTTTCCTGGGGCAGTCCTCATGTGAGCCAGTTTCTTTGTAGCGCTTGATGGTTTTTGCAACTGCACTTGGGGACACTTTGAAAGTTTTCCCAATTTTTCGGACTGACTGACCTTCATTTCTTAAAGTAATGATGGCCATACGTTTTTCTTTATTTAGCTGCTTTTTTCTTGCCATAATACAAATTCTAATAGTCTATTCAGTAGGACTATCAGCTGTGTATCCACCAGACTTCTGCACAACACAACTGATGGGTCCAACCCGATTTATAAGGAAAGAAATCCCACGTATTAGACCTGACAGGGCACACCTGTGAAGTGAAAACCATTTCCGGTGACTACCTCTTGAAGCTCATCAAGCGAATGCCAAGAGTGTGCAAAGCAGTAGTCAAAGCAAAAGGTGGCTACTTTGAAGAACCTAGAATATAAAACATATTTTCAGTTGTTTCACTTTTTTGTTAAGTATATAATTCCACATGTGGTAATTCATAATTTTGATGCCTTCAGTGTGAATCTACAATTTTCATAGTCATGAAAATAAAGAAAACTCTTTGAAGGAGAAGGTGTGTCCAAACTTTTGTTCTGTACTATAGGTATAAACATTAGACATACAAATATCTATACTGTCATAAGAAAAACTTAATATATCCTCTTTAAAGCATAACTGTAGTTGACATTTTTATTTATTAATGTAAAGCAAGAAATTTTAATAAACTTTCAAATATACTTTATAAGTGAAATCTGTTTGAAAACTATTCATAAACCTTACACAAGATGTCCCCACTAGACTGTGTGTGAGGCAGACATATGTTCATTCTTAGTCAGATCCATCTTCACACTGAATTGGTCACATAACCATATAATGGTAAAGGGGGCAGGGCCTACACAGTGTCCACACTCCTGACTGCAGCTGATGAGGTGGTAGTGTATCAGATTAGCTCAGGTTACAGCACAGTGCTGAGCAATGTCAGCATGTCAGGATCACTGCAAACTCCTCTGCCCTTTCCTTGGCACAAGCTTCTCTGATCTGTCATCTGGCTGCTGGCTCCCCACACAGCTCACAATCTTGGATCTTTCCCTTCTGTGCTGTCACATTGCACTGATCCCTATCAGCTGCTGGCCATGCCCACACAGCCCTAAAATGCAGTTTTTAAAAGCGCACAACAAAAGTTGAGAAAATAAGTCATATGGCACAAAAAATCATTATCTTAGCTGCTATGTGACCCATCATTAACAAACATTGCGGTATTGTTTTTTTTTTCAATGACATAACATTTACACTTTAAATTCTTTGGTTTACATATTAGAACATAAACCAAATAACAGATAAACAACAATACAAGAAAACATGACCATTTATACCCTGTCAATATTAATCTATCAAAAACAAGGCCAAATGCAGGAGCAGTGTGTGAAAAAAAACTGAGTACAACCACGATTCAATAGCGTGTAGAATCATCCAACAGCAATTATTTTACGTACCATAATTGTTTTCTAGGTAACTTTATTAGTCTTGGACACTGTTCTGCAGGAATTTTATCCCACTCATTTTTACAATGTTAAGTTCATTGAAGTTTTGGGGCATTCACTTCAGTACAGCTCTTCTGAGGTTCAGCCAAAGCATTTCAATTGGGTTGAGGTCGGGTCTTTAGGTAAACCATTGAAACACCTTGATTATTTTCTTTTTCAAACATTCTGAGGTAGATTTGGTGTTTTGCTTGAGATCATTGTTCTGTTCTATGACTCGGTTTCGGCCAAGCTTTACCTTTTGGGTACAAGATCTCACATTTGACTCTAGAAGACTTTGGTATTGAGGAGTTCATGATTAACTAATGAATACAAGGATGGTTGCTTTACAAGCTCAAATTATCACCTTTCCTTCACCATGCTTGACAGTCGGTATAAGGCAGGGGTTGCCAACTCCAGGATTCAAGAGTGACCAACAGTGCATGTTTTCAGGATTTCCTAGTATTGCACAGGAGTTGGGATCATCACCTGTGCAGATGATCATATTAGCACCTATGCAATACTTAGGAAATCCTGAACACCTCCATTGTTGTGTAAAAACAAAAGTGGTGGGGGACAAGAGGCGCAATAGTACCCTATCACTAGCGACACTAAAGTGTAAAGGTGGTGCTATGGATTCACTCACCTGGTTCAGTTGTGTGACCCAGAACTGGTTTGAAGGCATCAACAAATAAGCTGCTGCAGGACCTCCACCGACCACTGGCACGTGGAAAAACGTCCAGAGAAAAGTTGGGATTGAAGAGGTGTATCACGGTCCGCGCTGCTATACCCAAAGAAACACTCACATGGAAGGCAGGATTTCAAAAGCAGTTTCTTTTCTTTATCCCAACGCGTTTCGGTGCACAACCTGGCACCTTCCTGAGGGATGTGCACCGAAACGCGTTGGATAAAGGAAAGAAACTGCTTTTGAAATCCTGCCTTCCATGTGAGTGTTTCTTTGGGTATAGCAGCACGGACCGTGATACACCTGCATTGTTGGCGGCCATTGAGGCCTAGAGTTGGGGACCTCTGGTATAAGGTGTCTGTGCTGATATGCTCTGATTGGTTTTCACCAAATGGAGTACATGGTATTATGGCCAAATGTCTCAACGTTTGCCTCATTTATCCAAAAATCATTGTTACAGAAGTCTTGATTTTGTTCAAAGGCAACTTTGAATATTTACATGTGCTGGAAGGAATATTTTTTTAAAGAGGTGAGGTTTTCTTTTGGCAACCTTCCAACCAAGCCATGCTTGATCAGTATTTTTTCTATTTGTACTACTATGTACTTGAAAATGTAACAAGCCATGCAAAGTTGTTTTGTATCTAAGTTTTAATTCAATTTCTCTTATGGTGGGTTTACACGCCGCGATATCGGCGTCCAACTCCGACCCAACTCCGACAAAAAGTCACGTCGGTCGCGAGTTGGACCCGATATCGCTCGCGCGTTGTACGGTTTGAGCGTACAACGCGATCCTGGAACGATGCCAAAACGTTATCGGAGTTGAATAGCAGAGCTATTCAACTCCCCGATATCGCAAGGCCGTTGTAGCAGGATCGCTGCGTGTGACAGCCCAACTCCGATGCCTACTCGCACCTCACCCATTAACTCCCATGTTAAATGGTCGTTACTGGGTTGGTGGGCGTACACATCGGAGGGACGTTGTTTCCCGATATCGCAGCGTGTAAACCGCCGATGCGATATCGGGAAAAGTGCTCAAAAAATGCGCGCTCCCGCGGCGTTGCCTCCGATATCGCGGCGATATAGGGACGTGTAACCCCACCATTAATATTGCAAAAACTAACCATGGAGGAATTTGCTCTGATGTCCTCTCCTAGAAAGACTGTCTTGAGTTGTCTTGAGTTTTCCACTTGTAAATAATCTTTCCCACTGTATCATGGACTTCTAATGGTGGGTTTACACACACCAATTTCTGTGTCCAATATCTGAACAGATCTCTGGTTGCAGTGAAATCATGGACACATTGCTCCATTTTGTACACAGCCACAAAATGGAACTATGTGTCCATGATTTCACTGCAACCAGAGATCTGTTCAGATATTCGACACAGAAATTGGTGTGTGTAAACCCACCATAAATGTTTTGGAACAGCTTATAACCCTTCACAGATTGCTTGGTAGCAACAATAATTTTCTAAAGGTACCTTCACACACAGCAATATTGCTAGCAATTTCACTGGCAATTTGCTGGTTGCAGTGAAATCATGGACACATTGTTACATTTGTACACAGCAACAAAATAGAACAATGTGTCCATGATTTCACTGCAACCAGCAAATTGCCAGTGAGATTGCCTAGCAATGTGTGTGTGAAGGTACCTTAAGATTATTGCTGATGCCTTGGACTAGCAAACCACCAAATCTTTAGTTTTTTTGCACTTGCAACACTTGCTGATGAATAAATTATCAAGGATTAGCAGCAGCTCTCTCCTACTTACCATTTTAGGCTACGTTCACACATTTGCGTATTTTGCTGCGCTTTTTTGCGCGCGCTTTTTGCCGCGTTTTTCGGCCACGCAAAAAAGCGCAGCAAAATACGCAGGGGCTTTCACACACTGCGCTTTCTTCCCCCAGAAAGCGCAGTGATGTCACAGAGGGGAGGAAGAATCCTGCTTCCTCCTCCCCTCTGTGACATGTGTGACCGCCCCATTAGATTCCACAGTGTGTTAATACACACTGTGAAATCTACATTAAACAAAAGCAAGTTAATGAAAAATAAAAAAGAATCAATACTTCACCTCTCCGGCGCCTTCTCCCGCTGTGCGATCTCCGATTCCAAGTAAGATCTCTTCTGACAGGACCTGTGATGACGTCAGAGGGGGGCGTTCCCGGGGCGGTCCCATTGCTGATTGGCTGCTCGCGGTCACATGACCGCGAGTGCCCGGGAACGCCCCCCCTCTGACATCACCACAGGTCTTGTCAGAAGAGATCTGACTACAACCGGGGATCGCACAGCGGGAGAAGGCGTCGGAAGGTGATGTATTCATTCTTTTTTATTTTTCACACACTTGCTTTTGTTTAATTTAGATTTCACAGTGTGTATTAACACACTGTGGAATCTAATGGGCGGCCACAGCTGTCACAGAGGGGAGGAGGAAGCAGGATTCTTCCTCCCCTCTGGGAGAATACGCAGTAGTAGCTGCGTAAACAATTGACATATCAATTGTTTACGGAGCTGCGTTTTCTCCCGGAAAACGCACTGCGTATTTTTACGCAATGTCTGCACTGCAACGTGAATTTCCCATTCACTTTGCAGGCAGACAAAAGGCACATTGCGTATTTTGAAAAGCGCGCGCAAAAAAACGCAGCAAAATACGCAATGTGTGAACGCAGCCTTAAAGGGAATCTGTCACCAGGATTTTGCCACATAATTTGAGAGTACCATAATGTGGGGAAGAGATCCTGATTCCAGTGATGTGTCACTTACTAGGCTGGTCAGTGTAGTTTTCATAATATCACTGTTTTTTCAGATAGAGATTATCATTAGATGACTTCTTGGCCCATTGCCAGGTAGTCCAGTATATTCATGATCTGCTAAATCTGCATCAGAGAAAACAGTAATTTTATCAAAATGATAGCAAGCAGCTCAGTAAGGGCTATATCGCTGGAATCAGGATCTCTATCTCTACATTATGCTGCTCTAAGATGAGATGGCAAACACCTGGTGATAGATTTCCCTTAAAGTCTATGAATGCAGTAAGGGTACCTTTACACGCCACAACCGCGGGAGACATATTTGGCGGCGCTATTTCTCTCTGGAAGTATCGCCGCCAAATTGCCTCCTTATTGCGGCATGTAATTGGGGAATTTGGCGGCGATATGTCGCCTCGCCACGGTCGCCTAGTTTCAGAGCACTGCTCCAAAACCAGGCGACCGTGGTGAGGCAACATATCGGCGCCAAACTCCCCAATTACACGCCGCAATAAGGAGGCAATTGGGAGGAAATGTGGCAGCGATATTTCCAGGTCGCAATATCGCTGCCAATATTTTTCACTGCGGTTGAAGGTACCCTAAGAGTGTACTTAATTTTTCACATACTGATTTTGCATTTTGGCCTAATTGTTTTTAAAACAAATGTCGACAAAGTATAATTTGTCACATGATGTTGTTCATATGAGGTTATATTTATCTAATTTTAAGACTATATAAGGACCAGATTTTTTATTATGTCCTGACATGTAAAACCATAGAATTCAAAGAAGGTGCACTCAGTTTTTTACACTACTGTACATTACACACATTCTGCACACATATATATGCAGTACACACATATATCCATATAGTCACACTATGGCACTGCCTTTTGTCCAAAATTTAGTCTACACCTAACAGAACTGCCTTGATGAAGTCACAAGTAGTGATGGGTGAAGCCACCGATGTTCAAGTTCAGCGAACTCAACCGGACATTTTTAAAGTTTGAATTCGGGGCCAAACGTTACTTGAACTTGAATCCAAATCCCGAACTCGAACTTTAAAGTTATGAGATAGGGTGGTTAAAAAAAGCAGATAGTAACTAACCAGTAGCATTATACTTTCTGGTGTCTCGCCGCTTGTACATCCAGGCCGCTCATTAACTTCCTGGATTTTCACTGCAGAGGGGCCCAACAGCCAATCGCAGATGCTGTTGTGGCGCCCCTGCGGATCCAGTTGCCACAGAGGTACTGCAACCCTGTTAGGGTGTAGTATACCACTCACTGCTAAGGGGGGTACAGAGTAGGAAAGATTGTAGTGAGGTTGGGTGATGTAGGAAGTAGTTAGAGGGAGCACCTTGGGAGGATTGAGGTTAAGAAGAACACATGTAGATGATGTGGGACATGTGGTATACAGTATAAAAAGAGAGGGAAACATTTAGAACATAGGAGACAACAGTGAGAAGACAGTTAACAGAGAGAGTGAAAAGCTGAGGAGAAGTGGTAGAACAGCTGAGGAGAGGCCATTGAACACCAATGTCAAGTTGGAGGGCAGCTAGAGAACGTGCGCCTGAGAAGTGTCCAGAGGACTGGAGCAAGTGGGAGCTCGACCGAAGGCCGAACCCTAGAGCAGAACATCACCCAAATGGCTTTAGGAGGAAGATGGCGTCCCAGAGGCATGGGAAGTGAGCAATCCACCCTTGGGTCTCGTATCCATTGTCAGGCACTGGCAAGTGGAGGGACTAGGCTGCAAGGGGCACTGGGAACCCAAAAGACTAGTAGAGAATACCAGGTTCAGCTAGCAACCTGGAGACTGTGTAGCCCTTCCAAGGTGACATGGTCGACAACCACGCACATCTGCTGAAAAGGTGGCAACCATAGGGCTAAGGGGAGACAATGCAGGGGAACCCCTGAGAAAAGCGCACAGTCACTGGCTCAGAGCTCTATGTGGTCATGTGCAAGGCATGACAAGCGAGGCAAGCGATGTGTGAGACCTGGAAAGGACAGAAAAGGGGTGCCAGTTACATACCATCCTACTACCACTGAGTAGCTCGATCCCTGCCTCCGAGAATCCAGTGCTCAGCGGGCTGTGAGTAAAAGATCTGAAGACTACAACTCGCTGTGTCTGTGAACTTTCTTTACACATCCAAAGCACTAGAAAACACAACTACCAAATCACTCAGGTATCTTTGGCCACCCTAGGGGTCAGCCCTACCCGTAGAGGGCTTAAGAACATTGCTGCCTTCCAATCATCAGCCCCTAGAAAGACTGTCAAGCAGTGGCGGCCAGCTATAGCCGCAATCTGCAGGTGGCGTCACGTGTAAATTAGCAAGTATCCTCAGGTCCAGTCATCCCTGCCCAGAATGAACCCTCCTTGCCAGATCCCTACCCTTAAGAGAGAGAGCCACCCACATCGAACTTTTAATGACATTGCCAGGGTCACGGAGCCATGTCTCGGTCCCTGTGATCCCTGTGACAAAACAGCCTGGTTCAGAGTATCCTAAGGCCCTGGAGGGGCGTGTCACTGTCATAGAGAGTGAGCATATGTGATTGGCTGTTGGAGTAACAAGGAAACAGCCCTTACATTTTAGCATCTCACGTGCAGGATAGATACTAGAATGTATTGGCGTTTTCAGGTTACTTCAAAAGCAAATCAAAGACGCCCATTCTCTGTGAAGGCATCTGTGATTGGGTGTTGGGCCCCTCACCCATTGACTGACATCATAGTACTGTAAAAATAAATAATAAAAAAATTACATAGCACTTTGCTGTATTTTTGATTTTCAGCTCAGATAAAGCAGAGAGCTAAGTGCTGCCACTCCCAGCTGCCTGTCTTTATCTTGACTGGCAATCAAAATACAGGGAAGGTCAGTATTATTTTTTAATTATTTAAACAAATAGTAAAAAATGTGTGGGCTTCACCCTACTTTTGTTTGCCAGCCAAGGTAAAACCAAGGCATCTTGGGGTTTGGATTCTCAGTGCGGTGAGTTCCAAGAGTTCTGGACCCCCACACTAAAAACTGCAGGCTACAGCCACCCCTGAAAAATGGCGCATTCTTTTGTAATGCCATTTTTATGCACTTTATCCAGCTCTTTCAGGGACCCTGGTGCCGTTGGGTAATAAAGGGGTTAATGCCAGCTTTGTATTAGCAGCTGGCACTAAGCCCAAGATTCATAATGTCAGGCCAATGTTAGACCCGACCACTATGAATCTCTAGTAAACATTACAAAAAAACAAGATGAAAAAAATCTTTTAATTGCAATAAAACACAAAGACATCAATGGTTCCCGTCTTTAATAACCTGTCACGTGCTCAGATTGATCTGACTTCGCTGATGGTGCTGTGTGCGTTTGTATTTGCATTTCTTCAGGAGGTGCATGAGGTACGGATGTGAAGGTCTTGCGCTCAACTGCTGGTGATAAGGTCTTGTGCTCCATTGCTGGTTTTGTGTGGCTCACCTGGAGTTCCCTCCCTTGGTCTTTAAGTAGCCTTCCCTTTCCTCTGACAGATGTCATTGATGGAGTTATTTACTCTTGGATACTGAACTGTGAAGACGCCTTTCTGCTGAGCTGAAGTCTCTTCTGGAGTTCTATTGCATTGGGAGTAGCTGTAAGACCTGACCCGTGGGTGGAGGTAGGGGCCCTCAGCCTAGGGCTAATCAGCAGCTTAGGCAAAAAGGTGGCAGCTTGGACCTCATCACCATCAGAGGTACCTCCGAGAGCAGGGCGAGCCAGGGACCCCAGCATCAGGGTCAGATTAGGCTCCCCTGACCCACTTCGACCATCACAGCATCTAGTTACCTGCTTCCCTCTCCTCCTAAGCATGACATAACCCAAATAAAAACCCTCCACCGACAATCCACAGGTCTGTGTCTCGGCGAATATGTTCAGCTTTGCTACATCACTGTGAGCACACACACCTGTTGACAGTAAGTAGCAGGCTCACACTGACACCCGGGTGTGATCCGGGTGCTGTGAGAAAGTCCATCTAAGTTCACAGCTGAACTGTGTCAGCTGTGAACTTGGGTGACCCCGATAAACTGCATGATGGCACCGAGATCTCAGCTGTAAAATGTGTGCTTCTCTCAGCTGTTTAAAAGGTGCCAGGATGCAGTTCATCGGGGTCACCCAAGTTCACAGCTGACATGGCTCTGCAAGGAGATCAGGCTGCAGAGAAGAAATCTGACAACCCGAGCACGGTGATCACATAGCAGATCACTGTGCCCGGGCTGTCAGATCACTTCTCTGCAGCCTTATACCCCTGCAAGGAGATCAGGCTGCAGAGAAGTGATCTGACAGCCCAAGCACGGTGATCCCATAGCAGATCACTGTGCCCAAGTGGTCAGATCACTTCTCTACATTCTGATCCCCCTGCAAGGAGATCAGGCTGCAAAGAAGGGATCTGATAGCCTGAGCACGGTGATCTGCTACATGATCACTGTGCCCGGGCTGTCAGATCTCTTCTCTGCAGCCTGATCCCCCTGCAAAGAGATCAAGCTGCAGAGAAGGGATCTGACAGCCCGGGCACAGTGATCACATAATGGATCACTGAGCCCGGGCTGTCTGATCGGTTCTCTACAGCCCGATCTCCTTGCAGGGGAATCAGGCTGCAGAGAAGCGATCTGACAGCTCGGGCACAGCAATCCGATATGTGCCAAGCCTCAGAGATCATGCGATCTTGGAGACTTGGGTTTGCACAGTGATGCTGCACTGTATCGCAATGGTCTGCCATACAGTAAATCATCACTGTTACACCAGAGACTGCAACAAGAGAACACTAGATCCCTTGCTGCAGTCTCTGAATGTAGCAGAGGCATTCGGGCGTTGTGGGACCATCATTTTGGACTACGTCAGATCCTTATAATGAAGATGGAGTCCAAATTTTATTTGTGTTTTGTTTTCTAATAAAAAGATTTTTGCGAGTGGTACATTTTTTTTTACTATTTACTAGAAATTCCTAATGGCCGGGTCTAACATTGGCCCGTCATTATGAATCTCGGGCTTAGTGCCAGCTGCCAATAAAAAGGCTGGCATTAACCCCTTTATTACCCAGTTTGTCACCGGAACCAGGGCAACTGGAAGAGTCTGGAACAGCCCCACAAAATGGCGCTTCAATGAATGTGCCATTTTATGGGGCAGCTGTCGGCTGCAATTTGCATCATAGGGGGCCCAGAACGCTTGGGCCTCTCCAGCCCCAGGCTGCTTAGTTGTTCCTGGCTGGACGAAAAATATGGCAGAGCCACACTTTATTTTTTTCCCAAATTAGTTATAGAAATAAAAAAAATGTTGGGCTTTGCTGTATTTTTGGTTGCCAGCCAGGTACAATGAGTCAGCTGTGGTGTGGCAGACCGTAGCTGCCAAGTTGTACCTGGCTTGACCAAAAATATAGCAATGCCTCAAGTCATATTTTTAAATTATTTCTACAAATAAAATGACATGGAGCTTTGCTGTATTTTTTTTGCCAGCCAGGTACAACTTGGCAGCTGGAAAGCTGGAATCCTCAGCGTGAAGAGACCAAACAATGTGGGCCTCCCACGCTGCGAATTGCAACACACAGCCACCCCAGAAAATATCGTGTTTATTAGAGGTGTCATTTTCTGGTGCTGTACCTGACTTTTCCAGTTGCCCTTGTGCTGGTGACAATGCTGGTGGCACACAGGGGCTCTACATATGCGACATGGTATCCGCTAACAATTTGAATTCAAAATTATGAACACCATGTCGCATATGGAGAACCCCTGTGTGCCTAAACATTGGAGCTCCCCCACAAGTAACCCCATTTTGGAAACTAGACCCTGCAAGGAATTTATCTAGATGCATAGTGAGCACTTTGAACCCCCAGGTGCTTCACAAATTGATCCGTAAAAATGAAAAAGTACTTTTTTTTTCACTTTTTCATTTTTAGGTCATATAGTTATAGAAGATACATTTTTGACATCTGATGCGCCCCAGGGCTGTGGGGTACTTGGAACCAGGTTTATTGCTTCTGGGGAGTTGCAAAGATCAAGACCAGCCTCCGTGACCCTGGGTTCAACATCAAAGAGTTCTTAGGGAGTATATAGGGATAACGAAACATAGAGATGAAGCCGGACTCGTCTTCTGGGTTTCCTTACTTTATTTAATCAAATGGACATCTGGTTTTTACACCTACTATCCCCCATCCTCTGGCTACTGGAGAACCACACCCTGACTTGGGTGTAGTACCCCTCGTGGCGTCCAGATCGGTGAGGTAGACACACATCAGGACAGAAATAGGTACTTAAAGAATATTTTTTCATAGCTGCATGACACTCCTATCAGCAATAAATTCATAACTAGATGCTGGAAGACAGTAGACCAGTCATATTTCATATCAATGGACCTGTAAATTTATAATGGAAACTATGACAGCAATATCTTTCATGAGCAATGCTCAAAAACGAAGATATAAGGAAAGCTGCAATTTCATAATTCTCTGTGTAATGAGTATAATCCATATAGCTCAGAAATCTTTTTGCATGAGGAAAAGACGCAACTGAAACAAAGTTTATCGGTGAAAAAGGTCTGTATTGTAACACACGGTGATTAAACAAAGTTAATTGGAAAATCAATGATCATAAAAACAGTGTGGTTTTCAAGAATTAATTTAAAATTTTCAAAGGATAAAGCAAATAGCACGGGCACAGTGCTATTCGACCACTAGGAGATGCTGTAAAAGGAAACTCAAAGGCAAAGTTTACTCAGAGGGAAACTGTAGCAAAGTCAATAACTCAGTAACACCCAGGAGGCCTGGGAACGGAAGTCTCAGAAAAAACAAGCCCAGGACCAGATGCAGTGCAGATTTACTAAAAAGTCCCATACAGTAAACAGTCCTGTACATTGCTACTTGCTACTGCATCTTTAATAAATGAGGAAGCTACCGGGAACGTATTAAACAACAAGCTTACGTGACACAGGGCAAGTCTGGCAAAAGCCGAACAAGAGGAAACAGCAGGAGCAACTTGGAACACAAGCAGGCAGTAGGTGTAGGAAGAAAAACCTTGGATGAGCAAACACACAGCGTTTGCAGGAGAAGTAGTGGCTAGCTTGAGATGCAGCAAGGCCTGAAATCCTGACAGAATATTCTATCATATAAAGGCTGGGAGACAAACAACACATGGAGAGGAAAGAAGCAGAGGATGCCATCTTGTAAAAGGTCAAGAATGCACAAAATGCTATCAGAAGATCTGGAGTCCTGACACTCTGTAGAGCTGAAACCCCTCCCAAGTACAGCCCCACATGAGGTAATCAGAGGGAAAGTATGTGGGTGTAACTTGCCACCTTATGACTAATGTCAAATCCAGGAAGTTGCATCTCATGTAGGAATTGCTCTATATTTCATGGAAGACTTCCCTACCTATGCTTGCAGATGGTACTGCGTGGAAGAAGTTTTTTAAGCTTCTGTTTTTATCCTTTTTTATTTTATGTACCGTAATTGTCTATATTGTAATGTATTTTTTCCCTTTTGTAAAATCTTATATATTTTTTTGAAACACTGCCTATTCTTTTGAATTAAATATATATAATGTAATAGTTTCAATTCTCACACTTTATAACCTACACTCCGAATCTACCTTTATAAACAACTAGTGGTGGCAGCGCATATTCAGAATATCAGAATAGCAGAATAACCACAGCCTCATTTACCTATCCTCGGTCAATTCCATAATTGTCCTGATGATGATAAGGGGGCACCAGTAACTAAATGTTTATGTATGGTTGTAGCCACAGGGTGATATTTATTATGACATCTGCTGTTGGAAATATATTGCTGTCTCTAGAGTGCTTGACATATTTTGATTTGGTTAATTCAAAATTTTCCAAAAATCAAGAGAGAAAAGAACTGTAAATGATCTATAAACTTATTGCTTTGATTTTGCATATATTTTTGCACTCAGCATCAATGCACTATAGTTTAAGGTCCTTATATAAAAACATTCATTTTAAGAAGATTATGGGTTCACAAAGCAAACTTTCAATAGCTTTATCTGCAGGGGAGAAGAGATCAAAGGCTTTACTTGTCAGCAAAATGTATGATCCATTGCTTGGACAGATGAGAGAAGCAATGAGGGTGCATTCTTCCTTAAGGATATTGATCATCAATGGCACTAAGGGAAGTCATAAAGACTGTTGTTTATTGTATAGCTGCACAAAAAGCCATTGATTGCAATCATTATTTTGTACATGACGTTATACAGAAATTTTAAATATTTAATGATTTCACTGACTAGAGTCATATGAGCAGATTACTTTTCTTGCATGAGTCTGATATAAGACATTGCAGTCTATAGCAACTTCTACAATTTAAAGGAGTTGTCTTAATGTACAATGTATCTGTTGTACTTCCACAAATAGGTACACTTGTTGGGCTATGGCTGGTTTCACACTTGCGGGGACCTCCGCAGCATCCTGCGGAGGGGATCCACAAGCTGAGCGCAGGCACCGCAAGTCCATATGGCTGGCTTTCCATTGGCATTCCTCTCAGCAGTGTTCTGAGGAGGGGAACCACCATGTGAGCGCAGGCACCGCAAGTCCCTATGTTTATGATGGGGATGCACGGTGCTGTGCTTGACTGTGCATAACCGTGCGCTCCCATTCATTTACCTGTGTGATTTGTACGCATACGCATGCTTGCATACAAATCACACACTCTCGTCAGCATCCTGAACGTGACATGTCGCGTTCCTGGTGCGGACGACCATGTATGATTTGTACGCAAGCATGCACATGCGTACAAATCACACAGGGAAATGAATGGGAGTGCACGGTCATGCACAGTCAAGCGCAGCACCATGCATCCCCATCATAAACATAGGGACTTGCGGTGTCTGTGCTCACATGGCAATTCCCCTCCGCAGAACACTGCGGAGGGGAACGCCAGTGTGAAGACACCCTATGTTTAACATGGGGATGCAGGTGCCTGCACTCTGATGCAGATTGGCGTGTACACCCTGTGCGCATCCATTCACTGCAATGTACGATTTGTACGCAGGCGGATGCCTGCACACAAATCACGCACTCTCGTCCGCACCCTGAACGCGATATGTCGCATTCCTGGTGTGGATGAGACTGTGTGATTTGTGTGCAGGCATCCGCTTGCGCACAAATCACATATTGCCAGCAATGGGTGTGCACGGCCATCTGCACTGGAGCACAGGCACTTGCGTCCCCATGTTAAACAACCTACGCTCCTCACAAGAACTCCTCCTCTCCTCCACAACCGCATACAAGACTTCTCCTGCGCCTCCCCTATACTCTGGAACTCTCTCTCCCAGCACGTCAGACACTCGTCAACCCTTAGGGGTTTCAAAAGAACCTGAAAACTCATCTATTCCAGCAAGCCTACAACCTATGATGAGACCCAGCGCCGCTCCACCACACTCTTGGCGCTTCCCCTCCTGTCGTGTCCTCTCCCACCCCTGTAAACTGTGAGCCCTCGTGGACAGGGTCCTCTCCCGTCGTGTTTCAGCAAGCCTTAACTGTTCATATGTACTGTACCTGTTCTTGTTACCCCCACTTCTTATGTGCAGCGCCATAGAACCAATGGTGCTATATAAATAATAATAATAATAATAATAATAATAATAATAGTTTTCTGTAAATGCATCTGCTTCATCTATTATATAATCGCGAATCGGAAAAAGCGCCCCTCCGCGCGCTACTTCCGGCGTGGTCATGTGGATACGAATTTAACATTGGGCGTGAAGCGCCAATGCTGCGCGAGCAATGGCCGCGAGGCCATTGCGAGTCGCTGGCTCAGGGCGAGCAATGGCCGCGAAGCGGCCATTGCGAGCCGCTGGCCCAAAATCGATCCACAGGCTCGGCTACAACCTTAGCGATTTACCGCTCAGGTAGCGCGAGCAATGGCCGCGAGGCCATTGCGAGTCGCTGCCTGAGCCGCAAATCGCTACCCGGGGGCCATGGAGCGGAGGCGGCACTGCCGCCTCCGCTCCCCGCTACCCACAATTCGCCACCCCCCGCCCCATGTCCGCACAGCCCGCCCCCAGCAATGTCCGCACAGCCCGCCCCCAGCAATGTCCGCACAGCCCGCCCCCAGCAATGTCCGCACAGCCCGCCCCCAGCAATGTCCGCACAGCCCGCCCCCTATGTCCGCACAGCCCGCCCCCTATGTCCGCACAGCCCGCCCCCTATGTCCGCACAGCCCGCCCCTATGTCCGCACAGCCCGCCCCCTATGTCCGCACAGCCCGACCCCTATGTCCGCACAGCCCGACCCCTATGTCCGCACAGCCCGCCCCCTATGTCCGCACAGCCCGCCCCCTATGTCCGCACAGCCCGCCCCCTATGTCCGCACAGCCCGCCCCTATGTCCGCACAGCCCGACCCTATGTCCGCACAGCCCGACCCCTATGTCCGCACAGCCCGACCCCTATGTCCGCACAGCCCGACCCCTATGTCCGCACAGCCCGACCCCTATGTCCGCACAGCCCGACCCCTATGTCCGCACAGCCCGCCACCTATGTCCGCACAGCCCGCCCCCTATGTCCGCACAGCCCGCCCCCTATGTCCGCACAGCCTGACCCCTATGTCCGCACAGCCCGCCCCCTATGTCCGCACAGCCCACCCCCATGTCCGCACAGCCACCCCGCAAAAACACAACCCCCACTAATGTCCACACAGCCCCCCCATGTCCGCACATACTTACATGTCTTCTTTGTCATCTGATCCTCCGTCCGGCCAGGCGTCCTCTTCCTCCGGCCCCGGGGGTCTTCTCTCTTCTTTCCGCCATCTCCGCCTCTTCGTCCGGCCCCGGGGATCTTCTGTCTTCTTTTCGCTAACTTCCACCTCCAACGTCCTCTTCCTTCTCATTAAGATAGAATGGACGAAAAATCCGCCATTCTACCTTAATGAGATCTGAGGCCCTCTTCTGATTGGTCGCTGTATACTGCCCTCAGCCAATCAGAAGAGCCCCTCAAAACTGAGACGCAGTTCTCATTCAGGTCCGCCTTTTTTTCCCCATTGACATACATTACCGGTGTGTCGGCGATTTTATGGCCGCCCACCTGGTTCTATTTGTCGGCCCTAAAATCGCGGACACACCGCTAATGCATCTCTATGGGCAGTCAGCCCGATTTCGGTATTGAACGCCGACCAATCAGAATTCGAGCTGACTGCCCATAGACATGCATTAGCGGTGTGTCCGCGATTTTAGGGCCGACAAATAGAACCAGGTGGCCGGCCATAAAATCGCCGACACACCGGTAATGTATGTCAATGGGGAAAAAAAAGGCGGACCTGAATGAGAACTGCGTCTCACTCTGACTTAAAAAAAATAAATAAATTTAATAATAAAAATAATAATTAAAAAATAATTTAAAAATAATAAAAAATTAAATTAAAAATAATAAATAATTAAATAAAAATAATAATATAAAAAAAAAAAAAATGCGGACCTGAAAGAGAACTGTGTCTCACTCTCACTTAAAAAAATAAATAAATTAAATAATAAAATAAAATAATTTAAAAATAATTTAAAAATAATAAAAAAAATGAATAAAAATTATTAAATAATTAAATAAAAATAATAATTAAAAAAAAAAAAAAAATGCGGACCTGAATGAGAACTGTGTCTCACTCTCACTTAAAAAAATAAATAAATTAAATAATAAAAAAAATAATTTAAAAATAATTAAAAAATAATAAAAAAATAAATAAAAAATATTAAATAATTAAATAATAATAATAATAATAAAAAAAAAAAATGCGGACCTGAATGAGAACTGTCTCTCACTCTCACTTTAAAAAAATAAATAAATTAAATAATATAAAAATAATTAAAAAATAATTAAAAATAATAAAAAAAATAAATTAAAAATATTACATAATTAAATAAAAATAATAATAAAAAAATTAAATATATGCTAATTATATCAGCCCTTTCAGCGGACCTGAAAGAGAACTGGGTCTCAGCCTAAATAATAAATTTAATAATAAAAAAAAATAATTAAAATATAATAAAAAATAAATAAAAAATAATAAATAATTTAATAAAAAATAATAATTAAAAAATAAAATGCTAATAATAATGATATTACTGCTAATAATAATTCTATTAATGCTAATAATTATGCTATTAATGCTAATAATAATGTTATTAATGCTATTATTAATGCTAATAATGCTATTATTAATGCTATTAATGCTAATAATAATGCTATTAATGCTATTAATAATGTTATTAATGCTATTATTAATGCTAATAATGCTATTATTAATGCTATTAATGCTAATAATAAAGCTATTAATGCTATTAATAATGCTATTAATGCTATTAATAATGTTAATAATGCTATTATTAATGCTAATAATGCTATTATTAATGCTAATAAGGCTATTATTAATGCTATTAATGCTAATAATAATGCTATTAATGCTATTAATAATGCTATTAATGCTATTAATTATGCTATTAATGCTATTAATGCTAATATTTATCCTATTAATGCTATTAATACTATTAATAATGCTATTAATGCTAATATTTATCCTATTAATGCTATTAATGCTAATAATAATGTTATTAATGCTATTATAATGCTATTAATGCTATTAATTATGCTATTAATGCTATTAATGCTAATATTTTATCCTATTCATGGTATTATTAATGCTATTAATGGTAATAATAATGCTATTAATTCTATTAATGCTAATTAATAATGTTATTAATGCTATTAATAATGTTATTAATGCTATTATTAATGCTAATAATGCTATTATTAATGCTATTAATGCTAATAATAATGCTATTAATGCTATTAATAATGCTATTAATGGTATTAATTCTGCTATTAATGCTAATATTTATCCTATTAATGCTATTAATGCTAATATTTATCCTATTAATGCTATTAATAATGCTATTAATGCTATTAATTATGCTATTATTGCTATTAATGCTAATATTTATCCTATTCATGGTATTATTAATGCTATTAATGCTAATAATAATGCTATTAATGCTATTAATGCTAATAATAATGCTATTAATGCTATTAATAATGTTATTAATGCTATTATTAATGCTAATAATGCTATTATTAATGCTATTAATGCTAATAATAATGTTATTAATGCTATTAATAATGCTATTTAATTATGCTATTAATGCTAATATTTATCCTATTAATGCTATTAATGCTAATAATAATGCTATTAATGCTATTAATAATGCTATTAATGCTAATTAATTATGCTATTAATGCTATTAATGCTAATATTTATTCTATTCATGGTATTATTAATGCTATTAATGCTAATAATAATGCTATTAATGCTATTAATGCTATAATAATGCTATTAATGCTATTAATAATGTTATTAATGCTATTATTAATGCTAATAATGCTATTATTAATGCTATTAATGCTAATAATAATGTTATTAATGCTATTAATAATGCTATTAATGCTATTAATTATGTTATTAATGCTAATATTTCTCCTATTAATGCTATTAATGCTAATAATAATTGCTATTAATGCTATTAATAATGCTATTAATCTATTAATGCTATTAATTATGCTATTAATGCTATTAATGCTAATATTTATCCTATTCATGGTATTATTAATGCTATTAATGCTAATAATAATGCTATTAATGCTATTAATGCTAATAATAATGCTATTAATGCTATTAATAATGTTATTAATGCTATTATTAATGACTAATAATGCTATTATTAATGCTATTAATGCTAATAATAATGCTATTAATGCTATTAATAATGCTATTAATGCTATTAATGCTAATTTTTATCCTATTAATGCTATTAATGCTATTAATAATGCTATTAATGCTATTAATTATTCTATTATTGCTATTAATGCTAATATTTATCCTATTCATGGTATTATTAATGCTATTAATGCTAATAATAATGCTATTAATGCTACTAATGCTATTAATAATGTTATTAATGCTATTATTAATGCTAATAATGCTATTATTAATGCTATTAATGCTAATATATAATGTTATTAATGCTATTAATAATGCTATTAATTATGCTATTAATGCTAATATTTATCCTATTAATGCTATTAATGCTATTAATAATGCTATTAATGCTATTTAATGCTAATATTTATCCTATTAATGGCATTATTAATGCTATTAATGCTAATAATAATGCTATTAATGCTAATAATAATGCTATTAATGCTATTAATAATGTTATTAATGCTATTATTAATGCTAATAATGCCATTATTAATGCTAATAATGCTAATAATAATGCTATTAATGCTATTAATAATGCTATTAATGCTATTAATTATGCTATTAATGCTATTAATGCTAATATGTATCCTATTAATGCTATTAATAATGCTATTAATGCTAATAATAATGTTATTAATGCTATTATTAATGCTATTAATGCTAATAATAATGCTATTAATGCTATTCATAATGTTATTAATGCTATTATTAATGCTAATAATGCTATTATTAATGCTATTAATGCTAATAATAATGCTATTAATGCTATTAATAATGCTATTAATGCTATTAATTATGCTATTAATGCTATTAATGCTAATGTTTATCCTATTCATGGTATTATTAATGCTATTAATGCTATAATAATGCTATTAATGCTATTAATGCTAATAATAATGCTATTAATGCTATTCATAATGTTATTAATGCTATTATTAATGCTAATAATGCTATTATTAATGCTATTAATGCTAATAATAATGCTATTAATGCTATTAATAATGCTATTAATGCTATTAATTATGCTATTAATGCTATTAATGCTAATGTTTATCCTATTCATGGTATTATTAATGCTATTAATGCTAATAATAATGCTATTAATGCTATTAATGCTAATAATAATGCTATTAATGCTAATAATAATGTTATTAATGCTATTATTAATGCTAATAATGCTATTATTAATGCTATTAATTCTAATAATAATGCGATTAATGCTATTAATAATGCTATTAATGCTATTAATTATGCTATTAATGCTATTAATGCTAATATTTATCCTATTAATGCTATTAATGATAATAATAATGCTATTAATGCTATTAATAATGCTATTATTATGCTATTATTGCTATTAATGCTAATATTTATCCTATTCATGGTATTAATAATGCTATTAATGCTAATAATAATGCTATTAATGCTATTAATGCTATTAATGCTAATAATAATGCTATTAATGCTATTAATAATGTTATTAATGCTATTATTAATGCTAATAATGCTATTATTAATGCTATTAATGCTAATAATAATGTTATTAATGCTATTAATAATGCTATTAATGCTATTAATTATGCTATTAATGCTAATATTTATCTATTAATGCTATTAATGCTAATAATAATGCTATTAATAATGCTATTAATGCTATTAATTATGCTATTAATGCTAATATTTATCCTATTAATGGCATTATTAATGCTATTAATGCTAATAATAATGCTATTAATGCTAAAAATAATGCTATTAATGCTATTAATAATGTTATTAATGCTATTATTAATGCTAATAATGCCATTATTAATGCTAATAATAATGCTATTAATGCTATTAATAATGCTATTAATGCTATTAATTATGCTATTAATGCTATTAATGCTAATATGTATCCTATTAATGCTATTAATAATGCTATTAATGCTAATAATAATGCTATTAATGCTATTTATAATGTTATTAATGCTATTATTAATGCTAATAATGCTATTATTAATGCTATTAATGCTAATAATAATGCTATTAATGCTATTCATAATGTTATTAATGCTATTATTAATGCTAATAATGCTATTATTAATGCTATTAATGCTAATAATAATGCTATTAATGCTATTAATAATGTTATTAATGCTATTATTAATGCTAATAATGCTATTAATGCTAATAATAATGCTATTAATGCTATTAATACTGTTATTAATGCTCATATACTGCTAATAATGCTATTAATACTGCTATTACTGCTAATAATAATGCTATGGCTTATATTATTGCTATTGATGATGCGATTATTATTTAAAAATCTTTAAAAAACAATAAACATATTTTAGATACCCGATGCATTTGCATCAGGCTAACAGCTATAACTACTATAATCAAATTAATGCACGTTCTAGAATCCCTATGCATTTGCATCGGGCTCACAGCTAGTCATCTATAAGTGTAATTATAGAAAACATGATTGTTAGGCATTTAGAAAATCATGCCTGTACTGTTCTTGAATTGCTTCTTTATAAAAGTCTTATGAATGGCCCGACTTGTTGCATTAAAAAAAAATCTAGTAACATAAACAATATCACATTAAGCGCTGCAGTCAATTAGCAGCTGTTGATCAGCTGCAGCCTTCAGACTTCATAATTCTATCAGAGAAGACCTCCATTTTGACAGAAATGTGAAGACTGCAGATAATTTCAATAATTGCAATATTAAAAAGTAATTTCAACCCATTCCCACTGTGGCTAAATTACATTTTTGTGCTTATGTTTTTTCCTCCTCTTTTTTTCCCAAAAGCCATAACATGTTTATTTTTATTATAGTCAACATATTGTAAAAATTCTAATTTGGAAATTTGTGAAAAGCATTAAAAAAATTTAAAAATTAACTCTTGAAAATTGCCCATTTTCCCTCGAAAGATTTAATTTCATTGTTGATGGGGCTTATTTCTTACTAGATGTGGGCCAATGCTCTCTCTTCCCTTTTTTGCTGTCTCTCCCCTTGTTCAGTTTCTCCTTCGTAGTGCTGACTCTCCCCCTGTGCACTCTGCCCACTGTGGGCTGTCTCTCCCCCCCTCTGCTGTCTCTTCCCCATGCACTCTCTTTCCCCACTGTGCATTCTCTCCCTTCCCTGTGAGATGTCTCTCCGTGCACTCTCCCTCCCCACTGTGTGTGGCTGTGTGCTGTCTTTTCTGAGTGCATGCAGCAGGTGCGTGCAATTGAAGTTCCCCATTCGGCGCTGCATGTGGTGGGCAGAGAGCGGTAGTTTCCCAGTGTCCAGCGTGTTCCAGTTGTCATTTACTGGTGGCGTCATGTTTGGTTGTCAGCAGAACCGCTGGTGGTACTTCCAAGAGGTGAGTATCGCCATCGGGTGCCATATTTGCACACCCATCATTTAGGTGTACAAGTATGGCTGCTGCTGGTGCATGATATCAGGACAATAGACAGATAGGACTTTGCAATTATGTAAGCAGATGTTTTTGTTGATACTAATTTATGGTATATACAATGTTTTGGCAGCTTTTGACAGTGTGGAGACCTATTTTTAATATACTTTTTCAATATTTTTAGCAGGCAACTTGGTACCATAACAAGTCAATGGTACTCCATGATAGGATAAATTAAATGCCATTGTCAATGATTTATAGCAGCTTTTAAATGGTTAAACAGCAGTGATCTGAGCAAACTCTATTCGCTTCAGTTTCAGACAGATAATGGCTGTGTAGCTCAGATGGCATCTGCTGGGTATGGCGCAGCTGTCTCAGCTCTAATATACATGAGACCCAGTTAAAGACATACTAGTATGTCCTATATCAGGAAAGCAGAGAGAGAAAGATCTGGGGATTAAAACAAACTGTCTAGTCATGGATACAAAGACTCAATCTAATGGCAGAAGTAACAATAAAAAGGACAGAAAACACAATAGGGTCTTATCTTTTAAACACTGTGTGTTAAATGAGATGTTGCTGGTCACCTGAAATGGTTGTGTGATACACAACCAGTATAAGCATATGGCATGGCTGCTGCAGGATCCACAGTCAACGTATACACAGTGGTAACAGAAGATGAATCCAATGGGAACAGTGCTTATCTGATCTGCGCTGCCATATGGTGAAAAGACCACAAGTATCTTGTCAAGTAATGGTGTTCTTTTTTTTGACGCGTTTAGGAGGGATATCCCTGCTCCTTCCTCAGGAAATCAACCTATCAACCTGACTCTCTGGACTCAAGGGTATTACCTGCTTGTGTTTCCATGGGGCTGACATGCAGAGAGTCGGTGTCCATTCTGGATGAGTCATGCGAAACTCATGTGAATATCACGCATGCATCTCGTATAGTGTGCTTCCACCCTTAGGGTGCATTCACATCTACATATATAAAGTCACCTAGATTCTCAGCCAGAAAATTTGTTGAGTGCCAGGAGAGTGTCATGCAACTAGCTTCCGTATATCATGTGAGTGCTAGGCGAGTGTGCTTCTTTTTTCCCGCCTAGTATCTGTATGTCAAGCGAGTGCTATGCGAGTGTGCATTTATTTGTTTAGCTGAGAAAAAAAAGCACACACTCGCATAGCACTCCCATCACATACAGATACTAGGTGAGAAAAAAATGCATGGCACTCTCCTGACACTCAACAAATTTTCCCGGCTGAGAATGTAGGTGATATTATATACACAGATGTAAATGCACACTAACACCTGAATTTATGACCCACTACATCGACATAAGCCCTTTTCACATCTATGCGCCCCTGGGTTTGCCTGCGTTTGCCTGCCCTGCACTAGCACAATTGCAAGCGCAGGTGCATTCACAGGCAAGTGCAGGCAAGCACATAGACGCATAGATGTACAGCCCTTGCGCTCGCTTGCGCTCGCTGCCCTCATTACTTGCTATGGCCAAGCACAACCGAGCGCAGGAGCTGAAAACTCGGAAGTGTGAGTGTGCCGAAGTCACCGCTTAGCTAGACGCACCCGAAAATGTCCCATTACTTGTTTCCGGGTGCAGCTGGCCAAGCGCATGCACGGTGACGTTGGCACAATCACACTCACACCTATATCTATCATGGGTTAACGCATGCATTTCCCATAGACCCCCATGTTAAAAAAAGCACAAAAAAACATTGCAGACCCTCTTAAAAATGGATTTATCAAAAATGCAACGCGGATAAACGGATTGCACTTTAGCACACTTTTGCAATGCATTTTTTGCTTTGGATTCTATGTGTGCATTAACACATATGTTTTTCAACATCTCAAAATGAAAAAACTGGATCCAGTAACTGGATTGCAGACGCAAGTGTGGCCCTGCTTATCTTAATGATATATCAGTCTCTTAATAAGAAATCAGGCTGGCACCACCATAGACCTCGGGACCCTCTTTCCTTTTATGTATGCCACTCAGTCCGGCTGTATGCTAGTGCACTAGGGTGTGCTAACTTAAATTAGCACTCCAGTAAATGAAAGTTCATCAAGAAAGAAAAGGGCATTCACCCGTAGTTGTGCTGTCAGTCTCCTTTATTCCGGTGCCATACAGTATTACAGGTAGCAGGGAGGGGGATTGAAGACGGCGGAGGGTGGAAGACAGAAAGTATTTAAATGAAGATTCTTCTGAAGAAAAATTGTTTGACTCTTATTGCTTCACTGTATGTAACTGTTCTCTAAAGGCTAAGAGTTCATCTTTGTCAGGTAAAATTAAGGGTAATGACCTAAATAATTTACTGTAAATTGGTTTTGTATTGAATAAAAATACAAATTTCTCATTTAAAAAAATATTACATATGTGATAAATAGTATAGGGTTCCAATAGAACCATCTAATAGAGACCTTAGTAAACTACGAACTACCAACCATACTATACACCTGATGGTTGTTTCCAGTACACTAGGATGCCGTTTGGACTGCAGGGAGCTTCGGCCACCTTCCAAAGGGCCATGGACCGAATCCTAAGCTCCCATAAGAAGTATGCTGCAGCTTATCTGGATGACATAGTGATCTTCACTTTGGACTGACTAAGTCACCTGAAGTGTGCCCAGGTGAAGCTGGATGCACTGAGGAAGGTGAAGTTTACAAAAACCTAAAAAGGTGTGCCATAGGGAAGGAGGAGGCCAGGTACTGGTAAAAGGAAATCCTCTAGGTTCATTTAGTGTTCTGTGTTAGGAGGGTGTGTGACGCCCCACATAGTCAGGTGTCACAGAGGGGTATTGCATCAGTAAAAGAGGTGTAATTGCCCCAGCTGCAAGTGGACTCTAGGTTGGTGAGTGGGACACATTCCCAGCACTCCCACATTAGCTGAGCGGTGGGAGGTTACCCAGGAGAGGATATATTCACCTCTAGGGGGATAAAGGAGGTCTTCTTCAGCAGAATAGCCAGCTAGGAGATAGAGTAGAAGGAGAAGGAGGAAAGTTGGAAAGAGTGTGGAACGAGGCGGAAGGTTTACCCAGACAGTTTCAAGCAGATCCTGAGGAAAGGAGAAGTAGTCTTGAGGAGATCCTGAAAGAGGGCACCCGACGAGCGGAGTCGAGGCCCTAGAGAGAACGGGAGATCCGCAGAGTGGAGCGACCATACTCCAGGGGAATCTCCAGTCCACCACGGGAACGCCGGGCCCAAGGATCCGGCCAAAGTTCATCTTTGCCGTTGGTAACCGGCTGCTGTGGTCCGTATATCGCCACAGCCCCCAGCCAGATGGAGCGGTCTTCCTGCTTCCTCACCACGAGGGAGAGGACCCCCAATACTACCTACATGAAGCCATTGGATATAGGCCCATCCTAGGCGGGGAAGAAAGGACACGGGTTCATCAACTAAAGTACACCACGGGTTCCACCATACCACCTGGGATCCACTTGCAGCCACCCGTAGAGCTACCTGTTATTTTAACATCTGATGCTGGACTGGGAACTTTGTATGACGCTGCTAAAGGTTGACAGTAAAGTACCCGGGAGAAAGTGACTTTGCCTGTGTGTGAGTTTCTACACTTACCTGTTCCCTTGCAGGAACGCTGCCCCGGAGGAATAGCTCCACTTGTAGGGAGCTTTCCCAACTCAGCTGCACTACCATCTACCTCCGGCGGACTGTGGCAGTGCTGGTGACCCATCACCAGGTACTACAGGTGGCATCACATGACAAACTCTTATCCCCTGTAAATACACCATTTTTGAAGTGTCACCTAGGCCACGGGATAAGGCACTGCCACCCGTGACACCCCTAATACACCCACCAAGCCTGGTACCTGAGTACCCCAGGGCCTGGAGATCGACATATATTTCTGGCGTCATGAACAGGATCTTGTGCCCGGTATTACTGGGTACTATGCGCCTTGGACATTTAAAACAAACTTTTTCCACCATTGATTGGCGCCAAAAATGGGTTTCCGCCATCACTGCAAGAGGACCCAAGATGGCGCCGTAGCCATGTACTAAAGACCATGTGCATGCCCGGGGGTGTGCCTCAGCCCCTTGATGAAGGAGAGCGAAGAAAGAGGCGCCAAAAAGTGTGGCCGCCCCAATTGCCATTAATCAATCAGGGGGGCGGGAGTGGCTGCCAATAAAGAGACAAATCGGAAGAGAAGGACAGAACGACCAAGACACTTTTATACCAGGCAGCATGGCGGCACCCCGTTGGAGAGACATCGTGCGCGAGGTTGAGGAGCATACCAGAATCGCGCAAGGAGACCCAGCAGTGGTGTCCCTCTTAACAGTAGAGGGGGATGACGACTACTAGAAGGACGAGCTTGGATGGCTCCACCAGGACATGGAAGAAGCCCTGACATGGGTGTTCAGAAGGTGGAGCGCGGAGAGGGCCTGTGAGCTCAGAACAATTAAGGAAGGCCGTGAAGTGTGAGAGGCAGCGGTAGTGGTGCAGGCAGATGTGGAGTACTGTGCCTTGTTGCCACCCATACCACCACCCATCCAGACCCGGGACACAGTGGTCCAGACTGAAACCCTGGTAACACCACTATCCCGTACCAGCAGTTATCTCTGGCTGGAGACAGTGCGGACGTCCCCTACTGAACCAGACATCATTATTGAAGACGAGACTGACTTCGAGGAACCGGAGGGTGTAGAAGGAGCCTCGGGAGGGAGCACCCCAGAAGTTGCGTGGTGGACCGCATGGCAGCGGCATCAGCGAGGAAACCCTACCATTGTGAGCTCAGCGGAGACAAGGGCGTCATCCAGAGTCCCAACCGGTAACTCACCACCACCTCAATACCAGTCATCCCAGTCATATTTAAATGAAACAGACCAAGTGGCAAGACAGCGACGTTGAGAGGAATGGTTCCAGAAAGAGCAAGCTACACGCCGACTTCGAGACAAGGCAAGAGTACAGCCTCCACTTCCATTGGAGTTGCGCCGACAGGGAACTATAGTGTCAGTTTACCAGGATGAAGGATGGGGATTCCAAAGAGAACCCGGACTTCAAGACAATATCTTTTTTGCATGACGTGCTGTGGAATAGTACCTGCGGCGACGACACCCGGATCAAGACTTATACCGAGGTGAGCAGATTACCTTTGAACGCTATCCAGGCCCCTTAGGCTGGCTTGCCATAAGACTTTCTCACCAGCAATAGACTCTTGCAGTAGAGATGTTGCATTGTATATAGCTCTTCTTTTTTAGCAACCATGCCCCTTTAATTTTGCCTTTCTTCTTTTTTTTTTTTTTTTTACAATCCCAAAATAATGAGCATGTCCCCGTGTTTTGCTTTTGACCTGAAGATGCAGAGACTTTTATTTTGAACTTTCCCTTGTTGATGATGTGTGCTGTGTGAGCAGCGGCCCAGCAGTGATATCTCACAATGGACTGTGCTGGACAATATATTACCACTGGGCACGCGTAGTTAGTACCGATCCCCTTTGGGCCAAGTTAGATAATGTTTTACCTGCAGATAGTAGGAGCCGGAGAATAAGTACTTTTCCAACAGGTGACCCGAGGACCGTGGGGTCTTTTATTCTAGCTACTGCAATGTGTGTATATGTGTAATGTTAAAGAATAGGAAGAAATCTAAATATGCTTGATTATATATAGTTTTCCTGTTGATATTGTTATAGAAAATATGAAAAATGCTTTTCACTTTCCGGTTAACAGGTACAGATACTCGCGGACAAGTATATTCCATCAGGGGGTTATGTGGCGCCCCACGTAGACAGGCATCACAGAGGGGTATTGCATCAGTAAAAGAGGTGTAATTGCCCCAGCTGCAAGTGGACCCTAGGTTAGTGGGTGGAACCCATTCCCAGCACTCCTACATTAGCTGAGCGGTGGGAGGTTACCCGGGAGGGGATATATTCACCTCTAGGGGCATAAAGGAAGTCTTCTTCAGTAGAATAGCCAGCTAGGAGAAAGAATAGTCTCTCTCTAGTCAGTGAGAGAGGGAGAGGGTCGGAACAGTCAGAGAAGGAGGAAAGTTGGAAAGAGTGTGGAACAAGACGGAAGGTTTACCCGGACAGTTTCAAGCTGATCCGGTGGAAAGGATATGGGGTCTTGAGGATATCCTAAAAGAGGGCGCCCAACGAGCGGAGTCAAGGCCCTAGAGAGAAAGAGAGATCCCAGAGTGGAGTGACCATACTCCAGGGGAATCTCCCGTCCACCACGGGTACGCCGGCCCCGAGGATTCGGCCAAAGTCCATCTTTGCAGTCGGTAACCGGCTGCTGTGGTCCGTATATCGCCACAGCACCCTGCCAGATGGAGCGGTCTTCCTGCTTCCTCACCACGAGGGAGAGGACCCCAATAATACCTACAGGGAGCCATTGGGTATAGGCCCATCCTAGGCGGGGAAGAAAGGACACGGATTCGTTAACTAAGGTATACCACGGGTTCCACCATACCACCTGGGATCCACTTGCAGCCACCCGTAGAGCTACCTTTTATTTTAACCTCTGATGCTGGACTGTGAACTTTGTATGATACTGCTAAAGGTTGACAGTAAAGTACCCGGGGGAAAGTGACTTTGCCTGTGTGTGAGTTTCTACACTTACCTGTGTAGAAACTCACCTCTAATCCCCTGTAAATACACCCTTTTGAAGTGTCAACCAGGCCACGGGATTAGGCGCTGCCACCCGTGACACTCCTAATACACCCACCGAGCCTGGTACCCAAGTACCCCAGGGCCTGGGGCTCGACAGGAGCATACCTCCAAATTGATAGTCTCTGTGAGCTGAGTGGAGCCCTGAACCTCTGCGGGTGGAACCCACAGTTATATGGACTGGTTTTATGTTTAGCTATTTTCTTTTGCCAGTAAGCCTGTTGATTTTTACTTCTCTGCATATGAATAAACATGCTGAAGAGAGAAAGGCCTAACATTCCTGTATGTACCTCGCTCAGTGGCTGAGTAAGTTAATCTACCACAGGGACCACATCCCATTTGAAATGACTTTAAGGGGCCTACAGGACAGACAACACCAAAAACTGATACCATTCCAAAACCTGCACCCCTTAAAGTACCTTTACACACGGCAACTTTTCTAGGAATTTCACTGGCAACTTATTGGTTGCAGTGAAATCATGGAGACATTGTTCCATTTGTACACAGCAACAAGATAGAACAATGTGTCTATGATTTCACTGCAACCAGTAAGTTGCCAGTGAAATTCCTAGAAAAGTTGCCTCGTGTAAAAGGTACCCTAAAGCTACTCAAAACCATATACAAAACCCACAAGTGACCCCATTTTGGAAACTACACCCCCCAAGAAATTTATCTAGATGTGCGGTGAACAATTTGAACCCCTAGGTGCTTCCAGAATTTTATAACGTTTGCAGTGAAAATGAAAAAAAAAAGCCTTTTCTTCTACAAATGTTATTTTAGCCTCAATTTTTTGTTATTTTCACATTCGCATTGGGTTAAAATGGATCCCAAATTTTGCAATTTGTCCTGAGTATACCCCGTATGGGGTGGAAAACCACTGTTTTGGAGCACAGCAGGGCTCAAAAGGGAAGGAGCAACATTTGTCGTTTCAAACAGAAAGTTAGCTGGAATCATTTGTGACACCATGTCATGTTTAGAGAGCCCCTGATGTGCCTGAACAATGGAGCCAAGGTTGGCGCCAGCACCCTGCATACCCAGGCAAGTGCCGGGACCCTGAGAAGCTAGGAGGGCCCACTGGCCATCAGAGACCGGCAGCCCTGATGGTCAAGGGCCCATCAGGAACAGGAAACCCAGACAAGAAGGGGCCCATAAAGGATACTCAGCCGGCAGCTGAGTGCTCCTGCGGTGCTGCCAGTGCACATGGCCAATATGCATGCAATTCAAATTAACCATGTGTTGGCTCCTTGTGCGCTTCTTTCTCCGCCGACTGCGGCAGTGTGATGAGTCATTATCCTGCGACCTCATCACTTTGGTGCAGCTGTGCAGGCAATGAGGAGGATTGTGTACTGGAGCCTGCTACAAGGATGCAGCAGGGACACCAACTGAGGAGGATAGGGGCTCCGGGGGAGCACAGGGAAGGTGAGCATAATCTTTTTTTTTTTGTTTAACTGTGTGCAGTGGGATGGGGGATTATAGAGGATGCTGCTGGGCTGCATGGAGGTTGTGCTGGACTATGGAGGCTGCTGCTGGGTTTTAGAGGTTGCAGCTGGGTTATGGGGGCTGTACTATGGAAGCTGCGGTTCGGTTATGGAGGCTGTGCTATGGAGACTGCTGCTGTGTTATGGAAGCTGTGCTACAGAGGCTACTGCTGGGCTATGGAGATTGTGCTATGGAGGTTACTGCAGAGCTATGGAGACTGTTCTATGGAGGCTGCTGCAGAGTTATGGAGGTTTGGCTATGAAGGCTACTGCAGGGTTATAGAGGCTGTGCTATGGAAGTTGCTGCTGGGTTATGGAGGCTGTGTTATGGAGGCTGATGCTGGGTTATGGAGGCTGTGCTATGGAGGCTGCTGCTGGGCTATGGAGGCTGTGCCATGGAGGCTACTGCAGGGCTATGGAGGCTGCTGCTGGGTTATGGAGGCTGTACTATGGAGGCTGTTGCTGTTTTAAGGAGGCTGTACTATGGAGGATAACTGCAGGGCTATGGAGGTTGTGCTATGGAGGCTACTGCAGGGCTATGGAGACTGTTCTATGGAGGCTGCTGCAGAGCTATGGAGGTTAGGCTATGAAGGTTACTGCTGGGTTATGGAGGCTGTGTTATGGAGGCTGCTACTGGGTTATGGAGGCTGTGCTATTGAGGCTGCTGCTGGGCTATGGAGGCTGTGCTATGGAGGCTACTGTAGGGCTATGGAGGCTGCTGCTGGGTTATGGAGGCTGTGCTTTGGAGGCTGTGCTGCTGTGCTATGGAGGCTGTGCTATGGAGGCTGTGCTATGGAGGATAACTGCTGGGCTATGGAGGCTGTGCTATGGAGGCTGCTGCTGGGTTATAGAGACTGTGCTATTGAGGCTGCTGCTGGGCTATGGAGGCTGTGCTATGGAGACTACTGCAGGGCTATGGAGGCTGTTGCTGGGTTTTGGAAGCTGTGCTATGGAGGCTGCTGCTGGGTTATGGAGGCTGTGCTATTAAGGCTGCTTCTGGGCTATGGAGGCTGTGCTATGGAGGCTACTGCAGGGCTATGGAGGCTGCTGCTAGGTTATGGAGGATGTGCTATGGAGGCTGTGCTATGGAGTATAACTGCTGGGCTATGGAGGCTGTGCTATGGAGACTGCTGCTGGGTTATGGAGACTGTGCTATTGAGGCTGCTGCTTGGCTATGGAGGTTGTGCTATGGAGGCTACTGAAGGGCTATGGAGGCTGCTGCTGGGTTATGGAGGCTGTGCTATGGAAGCTACTGCTGGGCTATGGAGGCTATGCTATGGAGGCTACTGCAGAGCTATAAAGGCTGCTGCTGGGTTATGGATAGCTGGGCTATGGAGGCTAGGCTATGGAAGCTACTGCAGGGCTGTGGAGGCTGTGCTATGGAGGTTACTGCTAGGTTATGGAGGCTGCTGCTGGGTTAAGGAGGCTGTGCCATGGAGGTTGCTGCTGGGTTATGGAGGCTGTGCTATGGAGGCTGCTGCTGAGCTATGGAGGCTGTGCTATGGAGGCTACTGCAGAGCTCTAAAGGCTGCTGCTGAGTTATGGAAGCTGTGCTATGGAGGCTGCTGCTTGGTTATGGAGGCTTTGCTATGGAGGCTACTGCAGGGATTTGGAGGCTGTGCTATGTAGGCTGGTGCAAGGTTATACAGGCTAGGCTACGGAGGTTACTGCAGGGCTATGGAGGCTGCTTCAGGGCTATGGAGGCTAGGTTATGAAAGCTGCTGCTGGGTTATGGAGGCTGTGCTATGGAGGCTTCTGCTTGGCTATATGGAGCCTGCTGCTTGGCTATAGAGCCTGCTGAAGAGCTATGGAAGCTGTGCTATGGAGGCAGCTGCTCGGCTCTGGATGCTGCTGCTGGGCTATGGAGGCTGTGCTGTTGAGGCTGCTGCTGGGCTATGGAGGCTATGCTGTTGAGGCTGCTGCTGGCTATGGAGGCTTTGCTGGGCTATATGGAGGCTATGCTGGGCTATGGAGGCTGTGTTGGGCTATGGAGGCTGTGCTATGGAGGCTACTGCAGGGCTATGGAGGCTGCTGCTGCATTATGGAGGATGTGCTATGGAGGCTGCAGCTGTGTTATGGATGCTGTGCTATGGAGGCTGTGCTATGGAGGATAACTGCTGGGCTATGGAGGCTGTGCTATGGAGGCTGCTGCTGGGTTATGGAGACTGTGCTATGGAGGCTACTGCTGGGCTATGAAGGTTATGCTATGGAGGCTACTGCTAGGCTATGAAGGCTGTGCTATGGAGGCTACTGCAGAGCTATAAAGGCTGCTGCTGGGTTATGGATAGCTGGGCTATGGAGGCTAGGCTATGGAAGCTAGAGCAGGGCTTTGGAGGCTGTGCTATGGAGGCTTCTGCAGGGCTATGGAGGCTGCTGCTGGGTTATGGAGGCTGGGCTATGGAGGCTTCTGCTGGGTTATGGAGGCTAGGTTATGAAAGCTGCTGCTGGGTTATGGAGGCTGTGCTATGGAGGCTTCTGCTAGGCTATATGGAGCCTGCTGCTTGGCTATAGAGGCTGCTGAAGAGCTATGGAGGCTGCGCTATTGAGGCTGCTGCTGGGCTCTGGATGCTGCGGCTGGACTATGGAGGCTGTGCTGTGGAGGCTGCTGCTGGCTATGAAGGCTGCAGCTGGGCTATATGGAGGCTGTGCTGGGCTATGGAGGCTTTGTTGGGCTATGGAGGCTGCTACTGGGCTATAGAGGCTGTGCTATTGAGGCTGTTCTATGGAGGCTGCTGCTGGGCTATGGAGGCTGCTGCTGGGCTGCCACAGCATCCAAATAATATATACAATCTGACACAGCCTCCAAATAATATATACATCCCAGCAGCAGCCTCCAAATAATATACACAGCCCAGAGCCTCTTTATTATGTATATACAGCCGAGCACAGCCTCCAAATATATACAGCACGCAACCTCTATATTATATATACAGCCCAGCAGCAGTCATTATACTATTTATACATCCTATCAGTCTCCATATTAAATTTACAGCCCAGCAGCCTTTATATTATATATGCAGCCCTGCACAGCATCAATCTTATATATACAGCCCACCCAGGAGCCTCTACATTTATATACACAGCCCGCAGCTTCTATATTATATTATGAATCGTGGGCCCACTGAGATTGTTTCGCCCGGGAACCCACAAAAGCCTGGCGCCGGCCCTGAGTGGAGCCCCCCAAAAGTTGCCCCATTTTGAAATCTAGACCCCCCAAGGAACTTATCTAGAGGTTTTGAGCCTTTGAAACCCCAGGTGCTTCACACAGTGAGTAGTGAAAATAAAAGAAGTACTTTTTTCCACACATAATGTACTTTTTTCATTTTCACAAGGGCAACAAGATAAAATGGACCCCAAAATTTGATGGACAATTTGTCCTGAGTACACTGATACTCCATATGTGGTGGGAATCCACTGTTTGGGTGCATTTCAGGGCTTGGAAGGGACAGTTCAATGTTTTGAAGCAGATATTTTGATGGAATGGTCTGCATGTGTCATGTTGCACTTAGTTAGCTTTTGATGTACCTAAACAATAGAATACCCCAACAAGTCACCCCATTCTGGAAACTAGACCCCCAAAGGAATTTATCTAGATGTGTAGTGAGCTCCTTGAGCCTACAGGTGCGTCACAGAATTTTACAACGTAGAAAAATGAAAATTATAAAATATTCTTTTTCTCACAAAAATATTGTTTTAGCCCCAAATATTTTCATTTTCCCAAGGATAGCAGATGAAATTGGACCCCAAAATTTGTTGGGAAATTTCTCTTGAGTAAAAGTACTTGTGAAGGAAGGAGTGCCATTTGATATTTTGAGCACAGATTTTCCCATAATAGTTTGCGGACTCCAATTGCGGAGTCCCTAAGTGTCAAAACAGCTGAAATCCCCTCAAGTTACCACATTTTGGAAATTACACTTCTCTGGGAGTTCATCTATGGCTGTAGTGATGACTTTATCTATGGAAAAAACAACCATGAAATCAAGCACAGTGAATTTTGCATTAATAAAAATTGGCTTTATTACTTTTTTATGGTGGTCACATTTTTGTATAAATGATTAGGCAGCTTTATTAGTCATGTCAGTATGATCACAGCAATATCAGATTTACATAGATTTTTTTTTTAGGTTTGGCTACTACAACATTAAAAATGTTTATTACAACATAAAGGATAAACGAAGCTGCCACCATTGTAGTGTAAAAATAAATAAATAATAAAAAAATTAGGTGGAGCTGTTATTTTGATCCTCAGCGCAGATAAAGCAGACAGCTATTGGCTGCCACACTGAGATGCCTGGCTTTACCTAGGCTGCTAATCAAAATACAGGGAAACTCATTCTTACTTTTTCATTTATTTAAATAAATAAATTTACAAAAAATGTGTGGGTTTCACCCTATTTTCAATTTCCAGCCAAGGTAAAACCCAGGCAACTGGGGGCTGGTATTCTCAGCGTGGTGAGGCCCATATTACTCGCCCCCCCAGGCTAAAGAATAGCAGCCCACTCAAATCTCCATTCAATATCGGAGCATTGAATAGCACGCTCATTCAATCCCCGATATCGCATTGACATTGTTCCTGCATCGTATTGGACGTTCACACTATACAACGCAGGAACGATATCGGGTCCAACGATCGAACCACGTGACTTTTCAATGAAATTGGACTGCGATATCGCAACGTGTAAACCCGCCATTACACATACCCCTCAAACAATAATCCACAACGATGGTCCCATGAAGCACACAATCCTGGCTCTGCTTTTATTCTGCCTCCCAGCATTTAATCTGTTTTTCTTATTGTGTCTCTCCAGTATTTCCTATGTTCTTCTCTAGGTCTGCACTTTTAGCAAAGTTAATATCCCTTATTTAGCTGGTTTATAGTACTTTAGCTCCCTCTAGTGGCTGAACTTTTTATTAGCATCAGTTTTCATGACTCTGTTTTTCCTCCCCTTTGCAATGCTTTATGTTATTTCAGTCTCCATTTTCTCTTCATGGTTCATAAAGGAAGATAGTGTCCGTCTTAATCTCTCTTGTGATAGTTTTGCGGGAAAGAATTTATGTTGTCTGCAGCCTTTAACTGCTCTAAATGTTATCCTAGCTTAGTCAGTTGAATTCTAGAATAGACACAAGCTTGCTAGATGTTCTATTAATATTGTATAGCCGCTTTGAGATATGTATTTTCTGCTGTATCATTCATGCACTGATTGTATGTATCCCTATTGTTATCAGTTTCACTGAATCATGCTACCACTTTCAATAAAACACAGACTTCCAACAAAAGTCTTCTTATTGGACTTAGTATACTGGTTTAGCTTCATATGCCCAGAACCCATGTAGGAAGAACAGAACAGCTTCATGTAGAGTCTTCAGCAATGGAACAAGCGTCATCTCCCTTTAGACTTTGTGATCACATTGAGTGGCGCAAGGAGAGGTGACATCACTCACTGAGTCACTTAGGGCTCCCCACGGTAGAAAACTCAGGTGACCTCACATCAGTCACTCTAATCGCTGGAGATGCTGGGGAGAGGGCTAGGGGGTGATACACCAGGGGTGCACAGCGATTCCTAACTGTAAGAAAATGCTCCTGCACATGGTATGTACAGTACATTGCAATCTCTATTACTGAAAACTAAGGGCTCCTGGAAGGAATATTGTTCATTTTCTCCAGGTAGCCATGCTTTCTGTACTTTCATTGTGGCAGCTGCTCAGCTTTAGAAAGATATTGACTTTCAGATTAATCATATCTACTGGTTAATTGTGTTATTCGACATGACAGGTTCCCTTTAAAGTGAACCTGTCACCTAGTTAAATCACCCCAGATTATCACTACCTGTCCATGCACCTTCCTATTACTATTCTAACTATCCCTCTCTCTCTTAAATTGGTGGTGTGAGTGTGTTTTAAAATCTTTTTCTTGCTTACTGCCTCCTATGATAATGAAGATTATCATACTTACTAGCTCCCCTGGGTGTCCTCTTTAGCTTCCTTTCGCCACCTCCAAGAGTCTTTATCACTCCCCAAAGTGCGTGATATTGTAATTTCAATGCGCGTCCTCAGCCTGCCTCGGAGCCCTCTGTGCAGTTCAGGGTATGACGCCGAACGCGTAATTTCCGGTACTGTATCGCCAGACATCAAGCTGCGCATTGCGCATGCTATGTGGACCACATTACGTCATCTTATCTGTGATGACCTGCCGTAATGTGCTCTACAGAGCGTGCACAATACGCAGCTTGATGTCGGGCGATATACCTTCTAGGTGTATCGATTGCACAGTACCGGAAATGACGTGTTCGGCGTCATACCCTGAACTGTACAGAGGGCTCCGAGGCAGGCTGGGGGCGCATAGTAAAATTACAATATCATGCCCATCAGGGCATGATATAGACGAAAGGTGAAAGGGAGCTAAAGAAGACGCCCAGGGGGGCTAGTAACGGTATCATAGGAGGCAGTAAGTAAGAAAAAGCTTTTAAAACACATTCACACCACACATTTAGGAGAGAGAGGAATAGTTAGAATAGTAATAGGAGAGTGCAGGGACAGGTAGTGATAGCCTGGGGTGATTTAACTAGGTGACAGGTTCACTTTAAGTATCATGAATAATAGAAAAATTGTTCTCACCTGTGAAGATTTGTCAACTGTAACGTGAGATTTTTTTTTCTTTCTGAAGACCATACAGCTTACATTTATTATTCTCTGGCGTCTGTGGACATTTAGTCCTCAAGAATAATTTTTCTAAGAATTGAATCTCCCAGGAAAATCTATGTAAACAGGTGAATTCAAATTTTGCCTGAATCTCTCACCTCTTATCTCTATTTATAACTCTTCCAAGCTTAAGGTGCAGTAGCAATTACTTCTCCAAAATTATTTATTGAAGTATAGACCAACAAACTGCCAAAATGTCTGCTTTTATACTGGTGGATACACTTGCTGATTAATAAATAAACTGATTTGATAAGAAGCATTGGGCTGCTACATACCTTCTTAAAAGAATTGTCTGGGACTATTTAATTTTTTTAATATGGCCTAAGGACTAACTTGCAAGTAGTTACTAACTACTTGTATATTCTACCTGGGTCTAGCTCAGAACAGTCGTGGACCGCTCCTGATGGCAATTCTGCTGCTTTACATCAACAGATCAGCTCTTCCTCTTCCAGGATGCTCTGTTGAAGGAATGTGACTGTTGACGTCATGCTGATAGTCAGCCTTCTCCCCGTAGTTAGGAATCGGGGAGCAAGCTGTCAATCACCATGACATTGGCAGTCACGCCCCATCCTGACATGAGTGGATGCTGCAGAATCACCGGCAGGAGCTCTGCATCAGGCAGAACAAGCAGGTAGTAAGCAACAACCTGCCTGTTAGTTCTTATTCCCTCAGTAAACATATACCTGAAAAAATGTTTTAATTGCTACTTAAGCAGTAAGCGTGTGCTGGTACTATATTTTTCATACACTGCTTCTGCAGTTTAGCCTATTTTTGTTGTTAAACGTCATCATGTTATTATTTTATTTTATTTATCATCTGTTATTGTTCATCTGAGATCGTACCTGACCATTTTCAAGAATTTCTTATTACCAGATTTTTTACTATGTCCATACATGTAACATCATAGAATGCAGAGGGTGTACTTGTGTACATCATTTTTCTCATGAGCGTATATATATGACCTTTATTTCAACTGACATTAATATGACACAGAGATTTATAAACATCTTTTTTATTTCAGTCACTAAATCAAAAGAATCTGTAGAAATCCATACTGTTATGTAAAGTGAGAGCCAAACAACATGATCAAGGGGATTAGTTTACTGTACAGGAATCTGTGGAATGAAGTCGACATGTGCTTTTGTTGTGGATTACTCAGCACGGAGACATTATGAATTTGCAGGGTGAGGAAACATATGGTACTTTGTGTGCAAAACAGAGAAAAAATGCAATGTCAGTAGGTTGAGCATTTCTGTGTTCTGAGAATGAATAAAGTGTTTTGTACCAGAAATCAACAAGACATCAACAATAGCAAGCACAGTGTGTCATAGTACACGATGCCTAAGAGACGTTACGTTGGTTTCTAGGAATCAATTTCAGTTTATAAATGAACAATGGCGTGAGCGCAGAGTTCTATGCTCTCATGACAAAGAGAATATAAATATCCTCTATCTGGATAATAAAAGAACAAAAATGTACGGCTGAAGGGAAAAGAAGTCTGGAAATACAAAACAAGCAATTTTTGAAACTGACTGATTTCTAACCATAAAAAAACTGATTAAAGCATAATCTTCTTCATTTGACATGTATAGGGCTTTTAATAAGCCATGAGGAAGTCACAGTATGTGGCCATTGGCTGCTCAAACTGATTAACGCCAATCTCGTACAATTTCCATATAAATAAATATAACTGCCATTAAATACAATTATACTTCAGACCTTTATAGAAAAAGTCAAGTCCCTATTGGACAATGTAAATGCTATAAGGTAATATCTTAGGATATATAAAGGGCAGTTAAATGTTTTCACTTTTGCCTTTCAGAACTTTAGCTCAAACAGGAAGAAAATCGAAGTGGCATTTTGGGCTAGCCTTGACTCCCCATGAGAAAATCTCATTAATTCACTCTGGCTCTTAAGATCAACCACTAAGTCCTTGTATTGTCACTCATCCTCTGGCCCTTTCAAGAATTCTACTGCCTAACTAGACATATCACTATGGTAACCATACACTTTACTTTGCACATCTCTAGAACTTTTTGTCTGTGACAAAGCTTGACAAATCTCATGAAGCATGGAGACTTAACATTGTGATCCAAGTCTTGACCTACCCTCACATAAATGATGAAGGACACAATCACATATATATGATCATTTCTCCCTCACTAGTCTGATGATTCATTATGCAAACTGGTCTTGGGATGAAAAAAATTAGATAGACATATGACAGTATTTCAGATATGTAAACTAATTGCAACTTTCTAAACTATTAACCTTCTTTAAAATAGTCAGTCAAGAAAGCCTGCTGTAATCTGTATTAAGGAGAGTGAGGTTTCCTCCGCAGAACCATCAGCCTGATGTTACAGTAGGTCCCCATCAATATTCTAATTATTTTTTACTGTATCTAATTATCTGTATCACACTAATCTCTTTGGTGTTGCTCTTGTATGGTCATGTATGCAAACTTTTATTCCAGTTAATTTTGACTAACAAGACCCGACCATCCCAGGCCAAATAGTAACACACTGGACAACATTAATGTTTTAAACTTTTAATTGAGAGGTATCAACATACATCCAACTCAATTATTAACTTCTTTGTGGAAAATTGAAATTTTGGCCGCAGCACCATGTAGGCAACAAATCCGCCTAAAGCTGAGTAAATATAAGCGTTCTGTCACTGACCTTCCAGCACAGGCTGACTTATTACCAGGTCACTCTTTCCACTGCTATGGAGGACCGAAGGCCAAGGCCTGAGCTGCGACCCCCCACAGCAAAAGAATGCAGAGCATGTTTGGTACCATCCTCCAATCCAGAGATAAAGATATCCAAACCGATATCGTTGAGAAGTACACCGTCTTGGAGCATGAGACGGCTAGCGTCCGTTTTGAATTGAAAATGACGGATCAATATTCCTCCTTTAAATGCTACAAAACGGGCTATGCGGTTGTTTAAAGCCCGTCGCAACCTTTCCAGGGCCACCCCATCCCTGGCGCGCCGCCAAACCACCCAGGGAATGACCTCGGACCAGACCAAGCTAAGCTCCGAGAAAAAACCATGGAACTTGTCAAGGTCCATGCGAATCAATGTACATAACTCATCCAGGTGAAAATTAAAGAGGTCGTTACCACCGGCATAAAAGACCAAGACAACAGGCCCAGGAGCAACCCTAGAAATTCTCACCACCTCTGGTAACACCTGTGACCATGTTAGACCCCTGATGCCACTACAGTTCACACTGAAATCAAGGAATCCTAAAGCTCTTCCACCAGGACGCGTCTCAGCTCGTTGAGCAGCCCAGAATACGAAAGAATGACCCAATATCCATACATAACATTTAACACTAGAACTACTGCATTCGTGACACCTACATAGAAATACATAGTGCAAAGTAGTCAAAATGACTACCTCAGTAGTTTCTAGTGTTAAAGGAGGAATATTGATCCGTCATTTTCAATTCAAAACGGACGCTAGCCGTCTCATGCTCCAAGACGGTGTACTTCTCAACGATATCGGTTTGGATATCTTTATCTCTGGATTGGAGGATGGTACCAAACAAGCTCTGCATTCTTTTGCTGTGGGGGGTCGGACGTCATCTAAAAGAAAAAGACAATCAGAACAAATCTCAACATTAGCTCCCACGCACTACACCACCTTTGTGAAACCCTCTAATCCAGAAACCTGTAATCTGCAGCGAAAATGTAACAGACCATCATACTCTCCAGTCTATGTAAATACTGTCCCTGTTTTTTTTGTTTTTTTTTTAAACGTGAGACAATAAGTGCAATGTCTTATCTTAAATCAAATCAGGGCACACAGACCTCCGGATGCAGTCCGACTTCTATCTACCAACCCGCATAATCATTTCATCCGAAAGTCCCACATGTGAAGCTTCCGTCGCCATGCCAATCTGGAATGAGTGGGTGCCATAGTCGTTCGGGGAGCAACCAGCGGCTCGCAAAGCCTGCTTAAAAATGAACTGTAATTGATACGCATAAAAGGGGTGCCGTCAGCAAGTGCAAAAAACTTAGGGCTCTCCGCTCTCACTGCCAAGTAATGCTGTATCAGGAGGCAAGGGCAAACCAGTCCTGGAATTGAAAAAAGGGGGAACCAAAGCCCCTGCCTGAATTGGTCCATTTTAGAATGCCGGATCCTAATCCGCAAACCCTTGTCGCAAAAAGACACGTTGTCAGCGTTGAGATCGCCTTCCCCGGTGGAGACTTTGGGGCCAACTCACTAACCCGCAAGGCTGTGAAAAACGCCAGCTCAAAAACTGCAGTAAATAAAGTTGTTTCATAATCTGTGTTACATACCGATGTCAAAGAATCTATTAACCGACGCAATAAATCAAAAGATATTGGGCACTGACAGTCTGGAGAGCGTTGTTCCTTTTTCCAGCCCTGTAAGATTTGTAAAATGACAAAATGCTTCGTGCCGTCCTCCCAACCTCTTAATGCCCCGCAGCTGTGCTAAATACCGAATAACATTGTCAAGACTGCCATCACTGGGAACGACATACGCCTAATTTCCCACTATTTCCCGCCAGACCGAAAACCGTAGGCTCTCCACATAGTAGGAGCCACTGAAGCTCTAACAAGGGGCATTAGTTGTCCACTGGCACTATCAAAACAGAATCCGGGAAGGCCGATCCCTCCATGTCTGCTGATGGAAACAGATCCCTGAACCTCTGAAATTGAGAATGTGACAAAGCATCAGCAATTTCATTATGTATACCCAGAACATGCTTCTCCCTAAACCAGATATTCAATTGCAAACAATGTAATACTAGATAACGCTGAAGCTTGATCACGGGTGGGAAGGCTGAGAAAAGGTGATTGACTGCGTGCACAACACCGAGGTTGTCAGACCAGAAACAAATTCGCTGGTTCTTAGGAAATATGGCCAAGCAGAGATTGCCACTATTATAGGGAACAGCTCTAGGAGAGTCAAGTTTTTTGACCAGCCTTTTGGGTGCCATTCATCAGGCCAACTAGCAGCGCACCAGTGCGTGCCGAAAATAACCCCGAAACACGAGGACCCAGCAACATCGAAAAAAAAGGGAGATGTCAGAGCTTGACACCTCTGGTGCTTGAAAACATGTGTGACCATTATACTTAGCTAGAAAAGTTTTACAAACCGCTAGGTCATCCTTCAGCTGACAAGTCAAACAAATTCTATGAGTAGGCGCTCTGATTCCCCTAGTTGACAAACAAAGGTGGCACGAAAAGATTCTGCATCCCAAGAAGAGATTGCATCTGGACGAGGGTAACTTTCTGCGTGTCACAGAAATGATCAATTAATAAGGTTAACTTCCTGATTTTATCGCTGGGAAGTCTGAACACCATGGCGGCAGAATCAATTTCTATACCCAAAAGGGAAAGCTGAGTGACCGGTCCAACAGGCTTCTCTGCAGACAATGGAATGCTGAGTTCGGTGCACAACTCTTCAAGTGATCTGAGAGCAAGGCGGCAGGTATCATATGCCGCCGGGCCCACAAATAAAAAGTCATCCAAATAGTGCGTGGTAGATCGAACACCTGACCTAAACTGGGTCCCCCATTCAAGGAATGACCTGAAGAGCTCAAAAAAGTGGCAAGAAATTGAACACCCCATTGACAAGCAAGTGTCGTAATAATAATCCCCGTCAAACTAACAACCCAATAAATGGTGGCAGTCAGAATGTGCCGGAAGAAGGCAAAAAGCCGATGCAATGTCCAAATTCGCCAACTGGGCCCTCAGGACTGCCTCTTGGACCAGCGCAACTGCTCGGTCGAAGGACACGTAAGACACCAATAGTCTTCAGGCAGGATGCCATCATTCACAGGTGACCCGGCTGGGTAAGATAGATGGTGTATCAGCAGGCACTCACCCGGCTCCTTTTTTGGTACCACGCCCAACAGGGATACCCTGAATTTGTCAAACTGGGGGAAAGCAAAGGGACCTCGCATTCTGCCCAGGGAGGTTTCTTTGGTGAGCTTCTGTGCCAAGACCTGGGGGAAATTCCTAGGCAATTTCAGGTTTGAGGAGAATGTGCCCAACCGGGACAAAGTGAACGGTATGAAAAACCCGTCAGTAAAACCTCCCCCCAAATAGCAGCAGCCCCTTTATTGGGGTACCACTTTAGCCACAGCCCCATCACGGTCATGCTCACCCGGGGTCCTTGGGATCTCCCTGGGCAGGGGGCTTCCCTGCCATAGTTTTTGTCTGCTGTTTAGGGCATTTCGCAGCGCAGCCGACCCCATCTCACGCCCCGATCACATGTATACTCACCGCTGGAAGCCGGCGTGGGCGGGACGATCACTCATCCAGGCTGTTGTGGGATTGAAGGCTGAATACTGACTTTGACGCTCCTCTGTTCAGAAACCATAACCGAAGTGCGGCTAGGACTTTGGCCGTGATGTCGAGTAATACAGGAGTCTTCCCCTAGAACGGGAAAAACTACACCACGAGCGAGATCTCCTGCTCCTTCTGCGTGATCTGGACCTGCTATGGCTCCTATAAGACCTGGAGTGATCCCTGCACCTCGACCTGTGTGACACCTCACTCATGCAACTACGATAACTGTGCTCCCTAGTACGAGAAGGCGAGCGGGATCTTTGAGTCCGGTTGCTGCGCCTGTCATGATGTTCACGGGCCATGGGTACTAGAGCTATGGGTGGCACACCATAGTACTGATCCGAATGTGCCCTCTGGACATGACTTGTGTCCACTGGCACTAGTGATTGCTGGCCCTGTAGGAATAACATGGGTGGCTCATGGATGCTTGCTGGGGAGGCAGGGCATTCACATGTTGGTCAGCCTCAGAGTTAAGGACCTGTTTGGAGAATGGGGGGTTAATAATTGCCCGGTAGGGCCTTGCTGCTGTTCAAAGTGCCCAACTATACACCTTTGAGATATAGCTAGAAACCCCTGCGGCCTTACCCCACGTGACCCTGGTGAAGGGGGACTGGAGCTAATTGATCCTCCCATATCCAGGCAGCTACCGAGCTCCTCCAAACCTAGGCCATCTGAAAATACCCCTAAACTAATATGGGGGGGAACCTTGCAGTCCCAGGCAGTGTGATGCCAGCAGAGCGTGAGGCTGCCGCCATTGGAGGACGGGAAGCAGGGTACAGAACCTTGCTTGAAGCGCGTGCAGGGGTTAGCGCATGCTCTGAGCATGGTTGACATCGGGGCTCTGGCGCTACCGTGGGTGGGAAGGCCTAGAGGACCTGAGCCCGCCCAGCATCGCATTTGCATCACCCGGAGAGGAGCCGCCGGATTCACTAACAAGTGCAGCAATCCATGCGGCTCCCTCCCAGGCAATCCTCTCCCTCACTCCAGCGGATCCATTCCGATTCGGCAGCAAGCAATGTCACCCCGGGTAATGAGAATGGGGGAGAGGGAAAATGGCCCATCTGCAGAGCTTTTATACCCAAGGGGGCAGAAAATCAGTGGGAGGGGAAGAGAAATCCGGGATTGGAAGCCAGAAGCCAGGGGAGAGGAGTGATCATTCAACAAAGTAGATTAACCCTTCGAGGGGCTTGTGAGTTAGGGGGCAGCGGGAAGCAGCTGCAGTGCCCCACATTTCAGTTATCTTTGATTTTTTTGCACTCAGTGCAAACAATGGTGTGGCCTCCATTTATTTTAGCTGGACAACACGTTTATTTAGCCTTCCATTGCTGGGTTTTCATATTGGGCACTGGTGCTGTTCAATCCTTATTTATGTGTATGTTACTTGACATATGGTACGGTTTTATATATAAGATGCAAAGACCATCCCGATATGGGTGACGTCGAAGTGGTTTGATGGCTTTTATGTATTTTTGATCAAAATAATAATAATTAATGTGACACTGTAAGGTCGTTTTTCAGTATGATACTAATATTATCCTTGAAAAGTGCCTGGGCTGACCTTTTAAAAGCATGTAAAATCATTATTGTACCGTTTGTAGTTTCCATGCTATCAGCATTCTCAGACCCTGCAGGGAGCTCCTGGATTAGTCCTCTCCATTATAAGCAAAGAGAAATAGTCCGGCTGGTGTATAAACTGTCATGTAAATATGCACTCCCTCACAGCAGTTCTCTCCTCCCTCCTCCCTTTACTAACAATACAGTGTCAGGTTTCACTTACAGAAGGTCTGTTCTGTTGAGGACACAAGGAGTGAGCTATTACAGATCTGCCTTATCTAGACTCCATTTGTTTTCTGTAATCAGGTATCCCTGCTGTGACAGTTTCTGCGTTGTATTTGACCTCTTGTGATGCTGCAAACACAAAGAGCAGAGAGGAAGATACAGCCCCATACACACTGATGTCCTGTGCAGTAATGTGAATATGTGACATGCATATTCATCTTATGGGGAATGGACAGCAGAGAACTAAGTGGATCATTCACTGTGAGTGACAGATGGAATTAATTTCTTTATGTGAAGTTTACAGAGGATAAATAAAAGAAATACATCAATAGCGAGAGCTTAGAACGAGTAATTAGAAAATGATAACAGTTACATATGGATTTTTAACCTGACAGCTTTTCTTTAAGTACCATATTTTCAGGGGCAGACTGGCCCAGGTGGCAGGGGGGCAAGTGCCCCCAAGGCTGGTGATATTGGCCTCTTCCAGGGCCGCCCCCCTACACAAATGGGCTGGTCCGTCTATGCTTTGTGCACAGCAGACATCGTGGCGGGTCTGCCAGCAGCCCCCCCCGCTCCTCACCTCGGGCTGGCAGGACATTCTGCCTCCCGGAATTCAAAGCGCCAGCCCGCCCTGGCATATTTTATTTACATACACTATCGCTATGGATTTACTTAATTCAGGTTATTTGCTCATTTTCGCTTTACTCTTGGATGTTGTATTTTTTATTGTGTAAAAGTAACAAAACATAAAAAATATTCTAAATGTGGTATTGCTGTATTCGTACTGACCTGAAGAATAATGCCACCTTATCACTTTTACAACAAGGTGAATGGCGTAAAAAAAATTCTTGAATTGCTGTTTCTTTTTGATTCAACCGTATAAAAAGTGTAATAGAAAGCGATCAAAAAATATTATATGCGTCAAAATGGTAACAATAAAAACTTCAACTCATCCCACAAAGAATTAGCCTGCACATGACTCTGACAGCAGAAAAATAATGAAAAAACAAAGCCTTCAAATTATGATGAAGCAAAAAAACCTTTTATTTTGTAAAACAGCTTTTTTTCTGTGTGAAAGCAGCCAAACCTAAAAAAACTATATTAATTTGGCATCACTGTAAATGTACTGACCTGAGGAATAAAGCCACCTAATCACTCCAGCTTTATATGCTGCTTCTTAGGCGTGCACAAAAGTGCGGTCAAGAACAGTCAAACAGGCCAAACGGAGTTCAGAGTAAGGGCATGTACCCACATTACATTTTTCCTGCGTTTTTGCTGCGGTTTCCGCCTGCAGTTTACCTTTGGTTTCATGTTAATTTGTTCCTGCAGTTGGGCTTTCCTGCAAAACCAGTGTGTTTCACAGAAACGCTGTGCCCACACATTGGTTTTGCAAGTGTCAAGAAGTGTCAAATCCCTTTGGTTTTGCTGCGGATGGGAAAGAATGATCATGTTCTATTTTTCCAGCATTTTTGCTGCAGTCAATGGCAAAAATGCTGGAAAAACGCAGCAAAAACACAGTAAAAATGCACAAAAATGCGATAAAAACGCAGGACCTGAACACAGCAAATCTCCTGGCAAAGAGTCTAGAGATCCTTGAAACCACTACCAGTTTTTCTGCATTCAGGACTGCTTGAAAAACGTCCTGTGGGCACATACCCCAAGGGTCCCGTTACACTTGGTGATGTTCCAGCGATGCCAACAACGATATGACCTGGTAAGGATAGCTGGAACGTCACTACATGGTCGCTGGTGAGATGTCAAACAGATCTACTCAACGGCGCAGCAACGATACGGCGACTCGTATAACGACCTCGGCGGTCGTTGGGACCCTGTCACACAGCAGCTAGTCTGACGACTCAGACCTACGTGGCTGAGTTCTGAGTCGCCAACGAGGTCGTTGTTAAGGCATCAAACACACCGATGCATGCTGGTCAGTGGGAGCTCGACAATCAAAAAATGGTCCAGGCCATTTTGACACGATCGGCGAGCTCACAGCGGGTGCCTGGTCGCTGCTACGTGTCAAACATAGCAAGATCGCTGGCAAGGTCGCTGTTGTATCACAATACCTGTGATGAAACAGCGATCTTGCTAGGTGTGATGAGGGCTTATCTCTGCTGCCTCATTAGTGAATGGGGTTTACCTGAATTATGTTGTTCGAAGATATAGATGACAACCCTAATATATATGCTCATAATAGAACCCAGGATAAATGTGATCGAATCCAAAATGTTCTATACCCAAAATTACTACCAATAACAAACAACTAAACCCACAAAAAAACAAATCCTCACTCAGGTCCTTCATCTATAAATAGCATTTTTGCTGCCAGTAATGTAGAAGTCCCCAATATTTCTATGGCTCTCCCTAAAAAAGAAATACAGCAAAATCTGCACTCCCAAAGCCAAATTCCCCAATTCCTTCTGAGCACCACAATGTACCTAATTCATTGTTACAGTTCACATATTTGTCATTAATGTAGTGAAGAGAACCACTTAATTTATGGGATGCATGTCTCCAGAAGCATGAGCTGGGCACAATATCATTGGTACAATAAGGGCTTAGGCTGGGGTCACATTTGGAAGGTACAATCCAGTAACCGCATCCATTACCAGATCAGGTATTACCGTGTGCCGTCACATTTGGCATCACATTGCAGATCTGGATCCAGTAATGGATCCAGATCTGCAATGAGAAAACATTGTGGCACCAAAAACCGGATCCGGTACCGCAAGGTACATGCATATACCTTGCGTTACCGGATCCGGTTGACATAGGGGACTATTATAAAAAAAAACGGATCCTTTTTTTCAACGGCACCGAAAAATGCAGCCTGCATGATTTTTACCACAGGTTGCAAAACCTGATGTGGTAACCGGATTGCATTAAGTGCAATCCGGTTTTTCTATTGCAGCCTATGGCTGCGGATCCCGATCGGGTTTTGACCATTTTTAATGGTCAAAACCCAATCCGGATTTGAAAACAAAACCGCAAATGTGACCGTAGCCTTAGATAAATTCCTAGAGGGGTATCATTTTGCAAAATAGAGTTAGGCCAGGGTCACATTCCCGTTTTTTTTTTAAAATCCTGATCCGGTTTTGAGTTTTCAAAAAGCTCAAAACCGGACCAGGAAACGCTCCCCATAGGAGCCAATGCAAAACACCGGATGGCTTCACAAGCCATCCGGTGGCCGTATCCGGCACTGCTGCCTGCGTTAAAAATCATGCAGGCAGCAGTTTTCGCAGCGTTTCCCTGTACCGCACTGCAGTAACCGGATGGCTCAGGATGTCTCATCCTGAGCCATCCGGTAACTGCATAGTTTGCTGATCCCGACTATTGCCGGGATCAGCAAACTGTCCTATGAGTATTAAATAGTTAAATTAACTAAAGGGGCGTGGCTACGGTCGCGTCATTCTGTAGCCCCGCCCCTTTCATGACGCGGCCGCCCTGAAAAGACAGGGTGAAGGCCAGAGGAGGCGGACATCATCATTCGATGGGCGGCGGCAGAAGAACAAAGCCCCGCCCATACAGGGATGCTGACAGAACATGAAGAATGACATAACTATAGAACTTTATTACTATAACTAATCTGTGGATGCCACATTTAGGGATAATGCTAACAGAGGGGTGCAGGCACCCCTCTGTACAGATACGGGGGGCGGGAGTTGTGGGAACTTGCACGGGGCTCCGAGGAGCCCGTGCCATCGGGGATATTGTAGTAGAAGCCCAGCAGAGTGGGCGGCCGGTCTATAGGGGGGTCTGAGCCCCCCCTATAGACCTGAAACATTACTTTAGTTAGTTAATTTAACTATTTAATACTCATAGGACAGTTTGCTGATCCCGGCAATAGCAAACTATGCAGTTGCCGGATGGCTCAGGATTACACATCCTGAGCCATCCGGCAACTGCAGTGCGGTATTCAGCACACATTTTCGGAGGAAAATGTGTGTGACCGGCATTGCATTCACCGCATCCGGATCCGGATGCGGTGAATGCAATTCATGTTTTAAATGTGACCCTAGCCTTAGTGGAGGGGGTTTCTGTTCTGGCACTTAGGGGCTCTGCAAACAGAGTCCACAAACTATTCTAGAAAAATCTGTGCTTCAAAAGTTAAATGGCATGCTCCTTCCCTCCTGATCTCTGTGGTATGGCCAAACTGTGCTGTACAGTACCATATGAGGTATTGCCACATTCTGGATAAATTGTATAACAAACATGGGGCCTTTTTTTTTTTACCTATTTTCTCTTGTGAAACTTGGAAATATGGGACCAAAACAATATTTTAATGGTAACTTTTTTTTTTCACTGCCCAATAGTACAGTGAAGGAAATAATTATTTGATCCCTTGCTAATTTTGTAAGTTTGCTCACTGTCAAACACATGGACAGTCTATAATTTTAGGGTAGGTTAACTTTAACAGTGAGAGATACAATATCAAAAACGAAATCCAGAAAATCACATTGTCTAAAATATGTAAATGTATTTGCTTTTTAAAGAGAGAAATAAGTATTTGTTTGCCTACCATTAGTAGTTCTGACTCCTACAGACCAGTTAGACGCTCCTAATCAACTCGTTATGTTTATTAAAGATAGCTGTCTTAAATTGTGACCTGTATAAAAGACTCCTTTCCACACACTCAATTAATCAGTCAGACTATAACCTCTACAACATAGGCAAGACCAAAAAGCTTTCTAAGGATGTCAGGGGAAAAATTCTAGACCTGCACAAGGCTGGAATGGGCTTCAAAACCATAAGTAAGACGCTGGGTGAGAAGGAGACAACTGTTGGTGTAATAGTAAGAAAATGGAAGACATACCAAATGATTGTCAATTGACATTGATCTTGGGTCCATGCAAAATCTTTCTTCGTGGGGTATCCAAGATCATGATGAAAGTGAGAGATCAGCCTAAAACTATACGAGGGAACTTGTTAATGATCTCAAGGCAGCTGGGACCACTGTCATCAAGAAAACCATTGGTAACAGATTACACTGTAATGGATTAAAATCCTGCAGTGCCCGCAAAGTCCCACTGCTCAAGAAGGCACATGTGCAGGCCCATCTGAAGATTGCCAATGAGCATCTCGGTGCTTCTGAGAGTGATTGGGAGTAGGTGCTGTGGTCAGATGTAACATAAATTGAGCGAGCTCTTTTGCATTAACTCCCATAGAAAACTTATGGAGGAGCTGAAGCTCCGACTTGCCAAGCGACAGCCTCAAAACCTTAATAATTTAGAGATTAAATTTCTCCTGACATGTGCGCAAACTCCATCATCATTTGCAAAAAATGTCTGACTGCTATGCTTACCAACAAGGGTTTTGCCACCAAGTATTAAGTCTTGTTTGCCAGAGGGATCAAATACTTATTTCTCTCTGCAAAATGCAAATACATTTATATTATTTACTGTAGATAATGTGATTTTCTGGATTTTGTTTTTGATATTCTATCTCTCACTGTTAAAATTAACCTATCCTTAAAATTACAGACTGTTCATGTCTTTGTCAGTGAGCAAAATCAAACAAACGTGTAAAAATACTCTGTTGTAAAAAAAACACAGCAAAAAGCAAGTGATGCTGAAAAAGTCAAATACAGGGTATTTAGTTGATACGTTTTTTGCAAAAAATGTATACTAAGCTGCTCTACCAACTTCAAGGTAACCCGTATCAGAGCAGTCCCTTCCCTATCTGATGTATTTACAACCTGACCATGTGTATTGGTACCTAAAATGAGCAGGATCCAGACAGGTCCAATGTCTCACTTGGACTGACTGCAGAAGACAGCTTTTACGTGCAGGGTTCAAAGGGGTTATTTTAGGTACCAATACACATGGTCAGGTTTTAAATACATCAGATAGGGACTGCTCTGATACCCATGAAGACCCCACTTCTTACCCCGAGACATAAAAAAGCCAGGCTGGAGTTTGCCAAAACTTACCTGAGAAAGCCTAAAACGTTTTGGAAGAATGTTCTCTGGTCAGATGAGACAAAAGTGGAGCTTTTTGGGCAAAGGCATCAACATAGAGTTTAAAGGAGAAAAAAAGAGGCATTCAAAGAAAGAACACGTCCCTACAGTCAAACATGGCGGAGGTTCCCTGATGTTTTGGGTTTGCTTTGCTGCCTCTGGCACTGGACTGCTTGACCGTGTGCATGGCATTATGAAGTCTGAAGACTACCAACAAATTTTGCAGCATAAGGTAGGGCCCAGTGTGAGAAAGCTGGGTCTCCCTCAGAGGTCATGACCCAAAACACACTTCAAAAAGCACTAGAAAATGGTTTGAGAGAAAGCACTGGAGACTTCTAAGGTGGCCAGCAATGAGTCCAGTGTCAATGTAGAGAACAAATGCACTCTCAGTAAGCAATTTTTGCTGGTGAAAAAGATGTGTTCTTTTTATTTTGGTGCTGTACACATTAGGCTTGCGACCTGGGGTGACGTTTCGGCTATAATCCAATAGCCTTTATCAAAAGTCGCTGTTGAGTTGCACTTAGGTCTTAGTGCTGTGTGACCATGGTGTCCAAAGTGGCTATACACATATTGCAGTGTGCTCCATTGAAGCTGGTTAGCCTGCTGGGGTATGGGGAGTGCCCCTGTGTGCTGGACAGGTATTATATTGGAGGGTTCTCCTCTGATGTTGCCGGCGCCTCCCGCGCTGTGGCTGGTAGCTAGGCAAGCACACTAAAGAGTGGATCAACCAAGTGACCACAAGGAATTGTTACATGAGAAAATAAAGACATCAAAAGGGTGAGCACAAAACCTATTATCTATCACCATACTTTATAATCTACACTTAGATTTGCGCCCTCTCTTTCTATCTCCGCCACCACCCAGACCCCAGTGCCCAGAGGTCGGACTTCCTTGAACCATTCCATTGTAGATTTTGCTTTATGTTTGCGATCATTGTCTTGTTGTAAGATAAATCTCCCTCCCAGTCTCAGGACTTTTGCAGACTCCAACAGGTTTTCTTCCAGAATGGTTCTGTATTTGGCTCTGTTCATCTTCCCATTAATTTTAACCATCTTTACTTTCCCTGCTGAAGAAAAGCAGGCCCAAACCATGATGCTGCCATCACCATGTTTCACTGTGGGGATAGTGTTTTGGGGGTGATGAGCTGTGTTGCTTTTACGCCAAACATATCGTTTTGCATTGTGGCCAAAAAGTTCGATTTTGTTTTCATCTGACAAGAGCACCTTTATCCACATGTTTGGTGTGTCTCCCAGGTGGCTTGTGGCAAACTTCAAATGAGACTTTTTATGGATATTTTTGAGAAATGGCTTTCTTCTTGCCACTCTTCCATAAAGGCAAGATTTGTTCAGTGTACGACTGATTGTTGTCCTATGGACAGACTCTCCTACCTCAGCTGTACATCTCTGCAGTTCAGCCAGAGTGATCATGGGCCTTTTGACTGCAACTCTGATCAGTCTTCTCCTGTTCGAGATGAAAGTTTAGAGGGACGGCCGGGTTTTGGTAGATTTGCAGTGGTCTGATGCTCCTTCCATTTTAATATGATCACTTGCACAGTGCTCCTTGAGATGTTTAAAACTTGGGAAATCTTTTTGTATCCAAATCCAGCTTTAAACTTTGCCACAACAATATCTCGGACCTGCCTGGTGTGTTCCTTGGTCTTCATGATGCTCTCTGCACTTAAAAAAGAACCCTGAGACTATCACAGACTGGGTGCATTTATTCAGAGACTTATTACACACAGGTGGATTGTATTTATCATTACCAGTCATTTAGGACAACATTGGATCATTCCGAGAACCTCATTGAACTTCTGGAGTGAGTTTGCTACACTGAAAGTAAAAGGGCCGAATAATATTACATGCCCCACTTTTCAGTTTTTTATTTGTTAAAAAAGTTTAAAATATGCAATAAATATTGTTTCACTTCTCGATTGTGTCCCACTTGTTGTTGATTCTTAACAAAAAATTTTGATTTTATATCCTTAAGGTTGAAGCCTGAAATGGGGCAAAAGGTTGAAAAGTTCAAGGGGGCCAAATACTTTCACAACCTGAGAAAGACACCGATTTGTGTGTCGAAACGCGTTGTGGTCGCACCCTGCAGCTTTGTGTAATAAACTTAAGGTAATTCTATCAAGGCTTAATCTTGTGTTACCTAGCGCCGCATTCTAACACCGCTCTTTCTGTCATTCATACCTATTCTCCCTTCGGGGGGCACGGTGTAGCGAGCAGCTTGGGCAAGTCCACAGGACCTGGCAGTACATCATCCAAACTCCACCTGTGTTCATCACATGATCAGCCGACTCTGAGGTGACAAGGAAGTGATTTCCATTAACTCAAGGAGCGTAAAATATCTTCTCTTCACACAGAGGTCTGATGATCATCAACTTTATGGACCCCGTCTCTCTATACGCTTAATCTGGTTGTGCGGATTTGTGCACAACCTGGAAAGGTTAGTGTTCATTTAATAGAACCACATTGTGGTGAAATTTAGTGGTATGGTGCAACAGTGCTGTTTTTTTCTGTTTCATAAATACTTTCACAAGGCACTGTATATATATATATAGTCCCTGAAAAAAGGTATGTCGCTTATCCATGTTATGTAAATAAAAGCTTATAACCTGACGTTAAATTCATCCAATGGTTGTATAAATGACTCTTTTGAAACCTGAATCCCTCCCAAATGTGGTTTAGGTTAAGAAAATAAATTGGCATCAATGCTGAAATTTTGATCATTTAATGAACGCAGAATGGTCAGATTTTGGCAAGACAAAAGTTTTGTCGCCAACAGAAAGTAATGTGATATTCAAACAAATAATTAACTTAAAATAAAAATATATGTTGCACAACATTGGTGAATGAAGTTGTGGTGCTATTAGAGTCATATTTATATTTTTGTGTGACTTCCAATAACCTGAAGGACTGCATCCATGCTATTCAACAATGATTCATGCAATTTATTAATTAAGTCATCAGGAATAGCAAAGAATGCAGTCTTACATGCGACCAGAGTTCATCTACATTCCTTGGTTTTGTCTTCCAAGCTTCTTCTTTCATCCTACCCCAAACATGCTCAATGATGTTCATGTCTGGGTGACTGGGCTGGCCAGTCCTTGAGCACCTTGATCTTTTTTGCCTGGAGGAACTTTGTTGTAAAGATGGATGTATGAGATGGAGCACCATCCTGCTGCAGAATTAAACCCCTTTTATGATTTGGAATGTAAGAGGTAGCTAATACTTCTTAATATTTTAGGCTATTGATACTGCCTTCCACCTTGCAAATGTTTCACACACCCCAATACTGAATGTAACCCCAGACCATGATCTTTCCACCACAAAATTTAGATCCATACGGGCTCCAGTAGGTCTCCTGCAGTATTTGTGGCAGCTGTGGTGCAATTCTACTGAAGATTCAACAGAGAAATCCACCTTCTCCCACTTTTCCAGCATCCATCTGTTTAGCAGGCTGTGGGACTTTGCAAATGCCACATGGTTTTTTATTTGCCTTTTGTTTAGTACTGGCTTCTGGGCACTGATTCGACCATGTAGGCCATTTCGAGACAGGATCCTACAAACTGTTCTAGTTGACACAGGGACTTGAGGTCACCAGGCCTGTTGGAACTCTGCTGCAGTGGAAAAGGGGCTGGCTTTGAATTTTCTAATCAACAAACAATCCTCTTGAGCAGTTGTCTTGTGGGGTCTGCCAGACCTGGGCTTGTCAAACACATCTCCAGTCTCTTCAAATCTTTTTATAATTCTTTGTACTTGATGCTGAGACACATTAAAGGTGCCAGCCACCTCTGCAGTGGATCTGGTCTTCAGCCTCTTGATAATCAAGGCTTTAGTCTCAGGGTGGATTTTTGTCATGTTGTCAGAGCTCAAGTTGCAGTTCAAGTGAAGGTCTGGGCTGCTGGGTTTCTTTTTATACACAGCCACTAATTAACCGATCATTTACGGAGCACAGGTGAGGATGTAAACTAGGATTGGGTGCATTATATTACCAGGTGACAAAACTTTTGTCTTGCCAAAATCTGACCATTCTGTGTTCATTAAATGATTAATATTTCAGCATTGATGCCAATTTATTTTCTTAACCTAAACCACATTTATGTGGGTTTCAGCTTTCAAAACAGTAATTTATAAAACCAATGGATGAATTTAACATCAGGTTATTAGCTTTTGTTTACATAACATGGATAAGCGACATAACATTTGTTAGGGACTGTATATACAGGGAGGGCCATTTATATAGATGCACCTAAATAAAATGGGTATGGTTAGGCTATCAACTTCCTGTTTGCGGCACATTAGTATATGGGAGGGGGGAAAAATTTTCCAGATGGGTGGTGACAATGGTGGCCATTTTGAAGTCGGTCATTTTGGATCCAACTTTATTTTTTTCAATGGGAAGAGGGTTATGTGACACATCAAATCTATTAAGAATTTCATAAGAAAAACAATGGTGTGCTAGGTTTTAATATAACTTTATTCTTTCATGAGTAATTTACAAGTTTATGACCACTTATAAAATGTGTTGAAAGTGCTGCCCATTGTGTTGGATTGATCTGATCACCCGACATTTGCAGTTAACAGATGTGGGTGGATCGGCACAATTAACCCCTTATATCAAGCCATTCTCCGACGACATTGGTGGCCTCTATTGAAAGAAGGGTGATCTGCTGCAACACTGTACACTTAATGTGCACATAGATGAGTGCAATAAGTGGCCAGACTGCACAGCTAATACAGGTATAAAGAAAATGGAATATAGCAACCACTGCTCTAGATATAATGAAAAAAGGAAGACTAGGCTTCAGCAGTGGCCACTGTGGAGTGCCCGATGACCAACGCCAAGGTGCTTCCGTCTCATCGGGTCCTAACACTATGACTAACGAAGTTATGTAATGTGTATGGGTTTATATGCCTCTATTCATAATTAAAACATGAAAAGTATGTGTTGGACTCCAACAAGATGGAGAACTCAGTTGGCTTCAGGGTGGGGGAGGGGGAATAAGGAGGGAACTCAGTCAAATAAAATACATAGGTTAATAGTGTGAATGACTGGCATCAACCTCAAAGTGTAGATGTTAGTCATAGTGTTAGCACCCGATGAGTCGGAAGCACCTTGGCGTTGGTCATCAGGGGACTCCACAGTGGCCACTGCTGAAGCTAAATCTTTGTTTTTGCATTATATCTAGAGCAGTGATTGCTATAATCCATTTTCATTATACCTGTATTAGCTGTGCAGTCCGGCCACTTATTGCACTCATCTATGTGCATATTAATTGTATAATGTTGCAGCAGATCACCCTTCTTTCAACAGTTGTTTTTTTTCTGCTTGCACCTACACTTTGAGGTTGATGCCAGTCATTCACATCGACATCGGTGGCCTCGTGATGCGGTCATGAGGCCTCGATGTGTTGCCATGACAGCATTTGGGCTGACTCACTTACCATGGATGCCCATGGAGTGCCATCCACAAAAAATTAATAATTTGTGCTGTGCAAAGACATGAATCATCACGACTGTGCGCCACACAAGAGATCGGACTGTACAGTGTTGAGATGGCTTAGGCGGCCGTCACACGCTACGATATAGAAAACGATGTGGGATACGATTTCGGAATTGCACATCATCCGCACGATGTGTGTGATCGTTCACCATACCGCTACACGAACAGACATCGCTCATACGACTCCCCGATGCAGCGATCCAGCGGTCGTCTGAGCGATCTACTTATCATCTGTGCACATCGTTACCAAACAGTCACACAGAGACCTCGTAAACGATGTGGGGGTAAATGTGGGCGTATTTGAAGGTACATTTGAGCACATAGGGTGCCTCATGTATTACAAGGCGCGCCCCTCGCTCCATCATTGGTGGCCAGTACTGACTGCTCATTGGTCAGATGTTGTTGGAAACATGGCGCCCTAATTATCCGACTATCCTGTGATGTGCATCGCCATGTCCATGTGTAAACACGTACTGCTATCCCAAAAAGCCTATTAATGTAAATAGTGAAATGTAGAAACCGCTATCCCCCTTGTGCGCTGTGCCCAATCCGAACACTTATGCGTTGGTCAATGGTTGCCGTTTGGGCGACCCGTAAAGGACTCACCCTGTTGCGGCCATGACTGTGCTGCAATGTGCATGGGAGGAGCTAGCACCTTGCAGGCGGAATGAAACTGAAAGCAAATTCATGACGTCAGTACGACCGCTCGCGTGGGCCATACACATTGCAACGTGCCGGACGCGCTGTGACACGACGAGGAACACTTCTGCGACACCTACGGGACAAGAACCCGGGGGCGTGGCGTAACGCAGCGTTGTGTAAAGCGTAACGCACACTCGTTGGGGGGGTATGACACCGTGCAGACTATATTGGGCCCAGGCCAAGACTGGAGATTTTGAGCTGGCCCCCTGGTGTCTGGCGTAAATGTAAGCCAACAAGGCAGGATCAGCCAAACGGCGCCTATGTGTAGTAGTGCTGAAGTGTCAGCTCTTCAAAAATGGCGGCCTGGGAAGTAAGAACCAATCGTCACGCAGGAGCTTCAACCAATAAGAGCTAATGTGGCGCCAGCCAATCGTAACGCATGAGGGTTCACGAATCACAACTGAGGAGGCGTGACACAGGTGAATTCGTCTACGTGTTAGATTTCGCCATCGCTCAATTCACAGCTTTTGTACGATATCGTTCATTTACACGCATCGATTCTGCGTATCCACTAAGCCGACATCGTCAGATATGAAGTCCGGATCTCACATCTCGATCTTACGATCTGATCATTTCTCGTTGATCGTATCTTGCCGTCACACGCACAGAACGTGGCAATGTTTAATCTGGCGCGTTTAAGCGATATCTTACGAGATATCGTAACGTGTGACGGCCGCCTTAAGGCTATGAGAAGATGTAGAATTTGTGCTGCAGATCTTTGACATCCAAAATCCACAACATGTTTCAAAGATCTGCACAGATAAGTTGTGGTCTCTTAGGCTGCTTTCACATCACGTTTTTTACACATCCATGGTAATCCTTGAATTTCAAGGATCACACAGACAGTCAGGGATCTGTGCCAAGATATGCCACTGATGCCCACGGATCCGTGTTTTCCTCGGATCCGTCATCAGTTGGTAGAGATAGGGCTGTATCTTCTGAGCATGCACAGTACAGCAAATCGGATCCGTTTTATGGATCTGATTTTTTGACGGATCTGTTTTGATCCGTCACCATAGATCTCCATGTTATTTGAGACAGACAGCAATGGATCCGTTTCTGTCCAATTTTTTCAATGCAGGCCAAAATCGGAGCAGACTCCGATTTTGGGGACAGGAATAAATCTGACACGAAGGGATCCATCACAAAACTGACACAGTCGGATGCCAATAAGGACCAATGCATACACATCTGTGCCCATAGGGATACATGGAGACCAAATCGGATCAATGGCTATCCGTTTTACAACGGATAGCCATGGATGAACAAAAAGCGTGATGTGAAAGCAGCCTTAGTGCATTTTTTCTTCTGTTTTTTGCTATGTTTTTTGCAGTTGTTCACTGTTGTGACTGTGAATTAAGCTAGGTCGGGAAAAAAGGGTGTCTTGATGTCATAGTAAGATGTGGGGCTCCACTGCTTTTTTGATCACCAGCTCAGATACAGCAGGCAGCTGAGAGCTGCCACCCACCCCCAGCTGGCTAGTTTTACCTGACTGGTAATCAAAAATATAGATCAACCATTTAAAAAAAAAATTTTGTAAAACATAATGAAAAAAATTACGTGGGGCTTGGCTGTATTTTTTGTTTACAGCCAGGTAAAACTAGATAGCTGGGGGCTGCAATTCTCAACGTGGGATGGCCCAAGCATTCTGGGCCCCCTCATGCTGCAAATTGCAGCCTACAGCCGCCCCAGAAAATAGCGTGTTTATAGAAGAAACATTTTATGGAGCTTTACAAGACCCAGTTGCCTTGGTGATGGTGGCAGACTAGGTAATAAGGGGTTAATGCCACCTAAGGATTGCCAGCTGGCACCAAACCCAAGGATCATCATGTTTGGCCAATCTTAGACAAGGCCATTATGAACTTATAAAATAAATAGAAAAAATTACACCAAGCAGAGGAAAATCATTTGTAAAAAGTACACAAACATGTCCTCCATTTCCATCTCTATTACCACCATACTAACCCTCCACAATAATCCTCTGCTACGTCTGTTCACAGCAGGAGCTAAAACTCACTGCCTGCTGTGAGCTGGGTGAAGTGCGAATGTTTATTTGAGGTCAGAGTTCAGCTGCGTCACTCTACCTGACTTTAGATGAATCAGATTGTGACGTAACCCCGCTGACAGCTGGTAGTCAGTTTCGGGTCCCGCTCTGAAAGAATGTCACAGAGAATTATAGTGGACTGTTTTTTTGGAAGTAATAAAGATGGGAAAAAGGTTTGTGATTGTGTTCTTTTTACAAATAAATTATTTTTTATTGTGTGGTGTATTATTTACTATTTACTTGGAAGTTCATAATGGATGGATCTAACTTTGACCTGACAATATGAACCTCGGGCTTAGTGCCAGCTGGCAATACATAGCTGGCATTAACCCTTTAATATCCACTCTGCCTACCCCACAGGGCAGCTGTAATAGTTAGGTACAGCTGCAGAAAATGGCACTTCTACAAACGCGACAATTTAATGATGTGGTTGTACGCTTCAATTTACAGCATGGGGGGCTGGAAAGTTAGGGCATCCCCATGCTGAGAATTCCGGCTCCCAGCTGTCTAGTTTTACCTGGCTAGCAACCAAAAATATGGCGAAGCGCCACATTATTTTTGTTTTAATTATTTCAAGAAATAATTTTATAAACGGAGTCCCCTGTATTTATGATTACTAGCCAGGTAAAACTAGATAGCTGGGGGTGGGTAGCAGCCTGTACCTGCCTGCTGTACCTGGGCTGGTGACGAAAAATACAGCAGAGTCCCATGTCATCAGAGCAAAGTACACACAAAATCTGCGCTAAATATGCAGCAAATATTAACTTTGTGAACAGTGTTGCATATTTGCTGGATATTTTAGAGTTAACATTGATCTCACATTGATCTCTATAGCTAAACATCGTGGCAAAATATGCTTAAAGCATTGACATGATGCAGACTTTTCTGTGGAAAAATCCACAGCATGTGCACAACACTTCTAATTTCCCATACACTTTGCAGGGAAGGTGCTGTACTGCAGAATTTTCAAACTTATGCGGAAAAAACAATGGAAAATGAAGCCAAAAAATGTGATAAATACGCAGTATCGCCAAATAGCCTTATAGGGCATGTAAAATAAAGTAAAACTTAAAAAAAAAATCTCAAATTACCCCCTTTGACCCCATTGAAGATAAAACTAAAGAAAAAAATACATATATTTGGTATTGCCACCTTCAGGAATACCTGATCTATCAAAATATAAAATCAATTACACCTCTTTCGCATCAGCATTTTCACTGATGTGCGGCCGATCTGGCAGGTGGCGCAGCATCTGCCGGATCAGCCGCCTATCGGCCGACTTGCTGCCCGGATCCGGCAAGCCCCATGCATTGTCTATGGGGCTTGTGGTCCGGTGTGGCAAGAGCGGTTGTGCTGGATGCGTCAGATCCGGCACTTGCAACCGCGAAAAAAAAGCGTTACTTGCATCAGTTTTACCATATAGTGAACAATCGGGTAATTTCACTTTATTTGCAATTTCACCACAGAATTTATTTCTCGTTTTCCAGTACACTATATGGTAGCATGAATCCTGTCATTCAAAAGGTACAACTCGTCCCGCAACAAATAACCCCTCATATGGCTATTTTGATAGAAAAGTAACAAACTTATAGCTCTTGGAAGAAGGAGGGGAAAAAATGAAAAATGGAAAATCGCCTGGGGTGAAGAGGTAAAAGAATTTACTCAAGAAATGATCTTTTTGGACCTGGTTCTAGCAGTCTCACTTAAGGTACCGTTACATGCTTCAATGTAGAAATGATATTACTAACAATCTCGGGGGCGCGCAGTCATTAGAACATCATTTAGACATCGTTGGTGAGATGTCACACGCCTAGTTATCGTGCACAATGCCCCAACGATCCAGCGAGCAGGTATAGTTCGCACAATCCAGCGAACGATACTTGTTCACTGATGTGAATGGGCGAAGTCTTGAACGACATCGTTATCGCGGTGTCACACAGAACGATGCAACAGGTTGGCTGATCGTGGATCGTCTGATTTGAGAACATGTTATCAAATCTGTGATCAATGATCCAACGATTTATTGTAGTCGTATCTCGGTGTTACACGCAACGACATACAAACTATGTTGTTTGAATGACTCAAAACCCGTGATTTTTGAGCGATATCGTTCATGATCTTTTACCGTGTTGTACCTTTAGGGGCCCTTCACATCAGCATTTTTGCTGATGTGTAGCAGATCTGGCAGATTTACCGCATCTGCCGGATATGCCGCCTAAAGGCTGCATTTGCGACTCCAATCCGGCAGGCCCAATGCATTGTCTCTGGAGCTTGTGGTCGGGTGCAGCAAGTGCGATTACGCCATATCGGCAGGATCCAGAATTTCCAGCCACAAAAAATAAAAGCTACAGGCCGCGTTTTTTTTTTGCTACCGCAAGTGCTAGATCTCCCGCATCAGACAGAACTGCACTTACCGCACTGGACTGCAAGCCCCATAGACAATGCTTGGGGCTTGCCGGATCCAGGAAGCAAGTAGGCTGTTAGGTGGCTATTCCAGCAGATGCAGCACCACCTGCTGGATCGGCCGCAAACATGTGTAAGGGACCATAGTCGAATTTACTAAGAGCAACTTTGCAAAGCTAAAATTTGAATTTGTCACTTGTCTAAAGTTTATCAAACGTTTACATGTAGGAACATGATAGATTTCCAACATATACAGTAACTTTTTATGAGGTTGCAAAGTATTTTGGAATAGAAATAAAGGATTATAATCTTCTGGGCTGCAGAGACAATTTATCATTATTTTATTCATCTCTGGTTCAAAGTGACTGTATATTTAGTTGATTTTATTGAACATCTAAAGATTGACGCATTAACCTCAATTAAAGTTCCCATAACGTATTCTTGTAAGGACACCATGGGAACTTTCTGTGAAACATTCTCCATGAGAACGGTGCCAGTGGAAATCATTACACAGGTCCTGAGAGAGAGATATCGCTCTAATGAACTGCTGCGCTAATACATGTAGAATGCTTAAGGCAACATGCAGCTGCATATGTCACATCACCCCTGTTCAACCTATCTAAAGTCTGAAAGGAAAAAAGAAAAGGCCAAACAAATTCTATTCAATCCCCAGCTTCAATTTCTTTGCACACTGTTGTTTTTAGAATTTTTTGCTAGGCAAATGGATATTTCTATCACTGTATCAAGAAGAAATATACCAGTAGGAAGATGAAAGATACAATTGAGCGTCAATAGGCTCACTTTTTAAATGCCCAACATTACATTTCTCTACACAGGATCCAAACTAGAAATACATCCATCTCATGAGCATGCAGGCACAAATTATCTGAAGTGCTAGGCTGGCCTCACACCGCGGTGTGATCAGGTCCGGGGCTGTCCAATGTGATTCGGACAGCCCCGGACCCGATTTGCAAACAGAACCGGAGGGCAAATATGCCCTCCTGTCCGGTTTGCAGCTGGATGCCGCTGATAGTAGCCACAGCTGCTGCAATTTCAAAGTCCGGAAATCATAGCAGGGACAGCTGGTGATGCTGAAGTTTAGCAGTGCTTGCTGCTAAACTTCAGCCACCGGTGTCCAGTTCCCGGATCCTCCCGGACATGGGCAATCTGGCGCCATAGACTATCACATGTTAGGGAGCGCCAGATGACCCCAAATCCGTGAGGATCCGGGAGAATCCGATTTGGGCACATTTTTTGCCCCGGACACAAAAACATTGCAAGCGTTTTTGTGTTGGGGAGGAAAATCCGAATACACCTGGATCCTCCCAGACAGATGGAAACCGGATGGCTTGCAACGTTTTTATGTCCGGAGCAAAAAATCTGCCCAAATCAGATCCTCCCGGATCCTCCGAGATTTGGGGTGATCCGGCGCTCCCTAACATGGGAGTCTATGGCGCCGGATTGTCCAGATCCGGGAGGATCGGATTTGGGCAGATTTTTCGCCCCGGACACAAAAACGTTGCAAGCAACGTTTTTGTGTCCGGGGGAAAAATCTGAATACAAATAGACCTGGATCCTCCCAGACAGATGGAAACCGGATGGCACATAGCTGCCATCTGGTTCCATCCAGCCCCATAGGGCAGCATAACAACAAAATCAGGTCCAAAGCAGTCAGGTTTACACTGGACAGCCCCGGACCTTATTTTACCGTGGTGTGAAGCCGGCCTTAAACTCCATCTATAAGTATTATACTATTTTGGGCCCCAATGTAGAAGGACAAAGCTGAACTTGAGCGGGTGCAGAGAAGAGTAACCAATGAGATCTTTACATCTAGGCCTGGAAAGAATAAACCCAAGCCTCTACAAAAAGAGGCAAGAAGTTTTAATAATAACGACAGATGCAAATTCTTTACTATAAGAGCGGTGAGACTATAGAAAACTCTACCATATGATGTTGTAATGATTAATTCACTACAAAATGACAAAGCTTGCCTGAACGCCTTTCTTGTAAAATATAATATTACTAGCTGTGAGCCCGATGCAAATGCATCGGGATTCTAGAACGTGCGTTAATTAGATTATAGTAGCTATATTTTTTTTTTTTTTATTTATTTTTTTTTATTTCCAATTTTTTTGAATAACTTAATGTTATGAATATTTTATTTATTAGTTTTATTTTATTAGAATTAGTTAATGTTATGAATTTTTATATGGAATATTTTTTTTTATTATTTATGATTTTATTATTGTAATTATTTATTATAGAATATTTTTAGAATATTATTTTTTTTTTATTTTAATTGATTTTTTTTTTATTTGAGTAATTTGAATTTCTTAGAATTAGTTAATGTTATTAATATTTTAATTATATATATATATTTTTTTTTTTTTAATTTTGATTTATTTTAATATTTATTATTTTTATTATTTGTATATTAATTTTTTATTTTAATGAAATTTATTTGTATTAGATTATTTTTTTTTATTTAAATTAGTTAATTTAATTAATATATTAATTTTATATATTATTATTATTATTTTTTTTTATTTTATTGGGGGGTGTGAATACTTTTTGGGGGGGTGTAAGGACTTTTTGGGGGGGTTGAATACTTTTTGGGGGGGTGTGAATACTTTTTGGGGGTTGAATACTTTTTGGGGGGGGTTGAATACTTTTTGGGGGGGGTTGAATACTTTTTGGGGGGTGTGAATAGTTTTTTGGGGGTGTGTGAATAGTTTTTGGGGGGTGTGAATAGTTTTTGGGGGGGTTCAATACTTTTTGGGGGGGTGTGAATACTTTTTGGGGGTGTGTGAATACTTTTTGGGGGTGTGTGAATACTTTTTGGGGGGGTGTGAATACTTTTTGGGGTTGTGTGAATACTTTTTGGGGGTGTGTGAATACTTTTTGGGGGGGTTGAATACTTTTTGGGGGGTGTGAATACTTTTTGGGGGGGTGTGAATACTTTTTGGGGGGGTTGAATACTTTTTGGGGGGGTGTGAATACTTTTTGGGGCTGAGTGCTCGCAATGGCCGCAAAGTGGGCATTGCGAGTCGCTGGCCGAAAATCGAACCAGAGGCTCGGCCACAAAGTTAGCGATTTACCGCTCAGGCAGCGACTCGCGCTACATGAGCGGTAAATCGCTAACTTTGTGGCCGAGCCTCTGGTTCTATTTTCGGGCAGCGACTCGCAATGGCCGCTTCGCGGCCATTGCTCGCGCTCAGCCAGCGACTCGCAATGGCCTCGCGGCCATTGCTTGCGCAGGCCAACTGGTGACGTCACAGAGTGACATAGCCACGGTCTTTTCGGGGTCCGACACGGAAGTGCCTACGGCAATTATATAGTAGATATATATATCAGTACGATGGTATATGGTGGTAATAAGAGCACATGTATAGCAGCACTATAGTATATGGCGGTAGATTATAGTAAATGTATAGCAGCACTATAGTATATGGCGGTACATTACAGTACATGTATAGCAGTGCTATGGTATATGGCGGTACATTAGAGTACATGTATAGCAGCGCTATGGTATATGGCAGTACATTATAGTAAATGTATAGCAGCACTATAGTATATGGCGGTACATTACAGTACATGTATAGCAGTGCTATGGTATATGGCGGTACATTACAGTACATGTATAGCAGCACTATGGTATATGGCAGTACATTATAGCACATGTATAGCAGCACTATGGTATATGGCAATACTGCGGTCACCGCGGTCCCCCACTCCTCCTGGCCCCCGGTTGTCCACAGTAAAATTAAAAAAATCCTCAGTGAGGATACTCACCTGTCCGGCGGCTCGCTCCACCTCCGCCTTGTAGGTCCTACAGGCCTTTAGGACCTGTAGTTGCCTGGGCAAGCGATCAGCTGAGGAGGGGAGGGGGGGCAGGATTGTGTTGGGGGGGCAGAATGAAGCGAGCGGGGCAGAATGAAGCGAGCGGGGCAGAATGAAGCGAGCGGGGCAGGATGGAGCGGGAAGGGGGGGCAGGATGGAGCGGGAGGGGGCAGGATGGAGCGGGAGGGGGCAGGATGGAGGCGGGGGAAACAGGATGAAGCCGGGGGAAACAGGATGGAGCGGGGGGGAACAGGATGGAGCCGGGGGGGAACAGGATGGAGGCGGGGCAACAGGATGGAGGCGGGGCAACAGGATGGAGGCGGGGCAACAGGATGGAGGCGGGGGAGGGGGGCGGCAGGATGGAGCGAGCAGGGCAGGATGGAGGCGGGGGAGCAAGAAGAGCGGGGGGCAGGATGGATTGAGCGGGGCAGGATGGAGGCGGAGGAGCAGGATGAAGCCGAAGGGGCAGGATTGAGCAGATGAGCAGAATGGAGCAAGCGGGGCCGGATGAGTAAGCGTGAGGGCAGGATGGAGGCAGGGGAGCAAGAACAGCGGGGGTGAGGATGGAGCGAGCAGGGCAGGATGGAGTGAACGGGGCAGGAAGTAGTGAGTGGGGCAGGAAGGAGCAAGGGGGGCAGGATGGTGGGTGGGGGGGCAGGATGGTGGGTGGCGGAGCAGGATGGAGGGGGCGGGGCAGGATGGAGGCGGAGGGGCAGGATGGAGGCGAAGGGGCAGGATGGAGGCGGAGGGGCAGTATGGAGGCGGAGGGGCAGGATGGAGCCGGAGGGGCAGGATGGAGTCGGAGGGGCAGGATGGACGGAGCGAGGCAGGATGGAGAAGGCAGGGCAGGATGGAGAAGGCGGGGCAGGATGGAGACGGCAGGGCAGGATGGAGACGGCAGGGCAGGATGGAGACGGCAGGGCAGGATGGAGACGGCAGGGCAGGATGGTGGCGGGGGGAGGGGGGGCGGGAAGGATGGAGGCGGTGGGGCAGGATGTTGGCGGGGGGTGAGGATGGTGGTGGGGGTGCGGGATGGAGTCGGGGGGGCAGGATGGTGTTGGGTGGGGCAGGATGGATAGGGGGGGGCAGGATGGAGGCGCTCCTCCTGACCCCCTCCGCTCCCCGTGGCACCCGTCCCTCTGGGCCTCCAGTCTCTGCGGCCCCCCTCCCTCTGGGGCTGCACACCCCCCTCCCCCCTCCTTCATGGTGATAATAAAACTAAAAAAACCTCAGTGAGGATACTTACCCTGCGGCGGCTCGCACCAGCCGTCTTGTAGGTGGCAGGACAGGACCTGTCGTTGGCTGGGAAACCGATCTGCTGGCGGTCAGTGGGCAAAGCGAGCGTCAGTGGGCAGAGTGGGGGATGAGTGGGAAGAGCAGGGGTTAGTGGGCAGAGTCATTGGGCAGAGCAGGGGTCAGTGGGCAGAGCTGGGGTCTGTGGGCAGAGCTGGGGTCAGTGGGCAGAGCTGCGGTCAGTGGGCAGAGCTGGGATCAGTGGGCATGGTCAGTAGCCAGAGGGGGGGGGGGGTAAGTGGGCAGAGCAGGGTCAGTGGGCAGAGCGGGGGTGAGTGGGGGGCGAATGGGCAGAGCAGGGTCAGTGAGCAGGATTTGGGGGTCAGTGGTCAGAGCAGGGTCATAGCGGGGGTCAGTGGTCAGAGCAGGGGTTAGTGGGCAGAGTGATTGGGCAGAGCAGGGGTCAGTGGGCACAGTCAGTAGGCACAGTAGGGGTTAGTGGGAAAAATCAGTGGGCAGAGCAGGGGTGAGTGAGCAGAGCAGGGGTGAGTGGGCACAGTCAGTGAGCAGAGCAGGGGTCAGCGGGCAGAGCGGGGGTGAGTGGGCAGAGCAGGGTTTAGTGGGCATAGCAAGGGTTATTGGGCACAGTCAGTGGGCAGAGCAGGGGTTAGTGGGCAGAGCGGCGGTCAGTGGGCACAGTGAGTGGGCAGAGAAGGGTCAGTGGGTAGAGCATGGGTGAGTGGGCACGGTCAGTTGGCAGAGCAGGGGTCAGTGGGCATGGTGAAAGGGCAGAGCGGGGGGTGAGTGAACAGAGGGTGGTCAGTGGGCAGAGCAGGGTCAGTGGTAAAAGCAGGGGTGAGTGGGCAGAGTGGGAGTAAATGAGCAGAGCAGGGTCAGTAGGCAGTGTGAAGGGTCAGTGGGCAGAGCATGGTCAGTAGGCAGTGTGAGGGGTAAGTGGGCATAGCATATTAAGTGGGCAGTGTGAGGCGTGAGTGGGCAGTGTGAGGGGTCAGTGGGCAGTGTGAGGGGTGAGTGGTCAGAGCAGGGTCAGTGGGCAGAGCAGGGTCAGTGTGAGGGGTTAGTGGGCAGAGCAGGGTCAGTGGGGTGTGTGAGGGGTCAGTGGGCAGAGCAGGGTGAGTGGGCAGTGTGAGTGGTCAGTGAGCAGAGCAGGGTCAGTGGGCAGAGCAGGGTGAGTGGGCATTGAGGGGTCAGTGGGCAGAGCATGTTCAGTGGGCAGAGGAGGGTCAGTGGGCAGTGTGAGGGGTCAGTGGGCCGAGCAGGGTGAGTGGGCAGAGCAGGGTCAGTGAGGGGTGAGTGGGCAGAGGATGGTCAGTGGGCAGAGCAGGGTCAGTGTGAGGGGTCAGTGGGCAGTGAGGGGTGAGTGGGCAGAGCATGGTGAGTGGGCAGAGCAGGATGAGTGGCCAGTGTGAGGGGTCAGTGGGCCGAGCAGGGTGAGTGGGCAGAGCATGGTCAGTGGGCATAGTGGGGGTGAGTGGGCAGAGAGGGGGTGAGTGGGCAGAGAGGGGGTCAGTGGGCAGAGCAGGGTCAGTGGTCAGAGTGGGGGTGAATGGGCAGAGCAGGGTCAGAGAGGGGGTCAGTGTGCAGAGTGGGGGTGAGGGGGCAGAGAGGGGGTCAGGGGGAAGAGTAGGGGGGTGAGTGGGCAGAGTGGGGGTGAGTGGGCAGAGCAGGATGAGTGGGCAGAGCAGGGTGAGTGGGCAGAGTGTGGGTGAGGGGGCAGAGAGGGGGTGATGGGGCAGAGTAGGGGGGTGAGTGGGCAGAGTTTGGGGGTGAGTGGGCAGAGTGGGAGTCAGTGGTCAGAGTGGGGGTCAGTGGGCAGAGCACGGTCAGGGGCAGAGTGGGGGTCAGTGTGCAGAGTGGGGGTGAGGGGGGCAGAGAGGGGGTGAGGGGTAAGAGTTGGTGGGTGAGTGTGCAGAGTTTGGGGGTCAGTGGTCAGAGTGGGGGTCAGTGGTCAGAGTGGGGGTCAGTGTGCAGAGTGGGGGTGAGGGGGGCAGAGAGGGGGTGAGGGGGAAGAGTAGGGGGGTGAGTGGGCAGAGTGGGGGTCAGTGGTCAGAGTGGGGGTCAGTGGGCAGAGCAGGGTTAGGGGCAGAGTGGGGGTCAGTGTGCAGAGTGGAGGTGAGGGGGGCAGAGAGGGGGTGAGGGGGAAGAGTAGGGGGGTGAGTGGGCAGAGTTTGGGGGTCAGTGGGCAGAGTGGGGGTCAGTGGTCAGAGTGGGGGTCAGTGGGCAGAGCAGGGTCAGAGTGGGGGTCAGTGTGCAGAGTGGGGGTCAGTGTGCAGAGTGGGGGTGAGGGGGGCAGAGAGGGGGTGAGGGGGAAGAGTAGGGGGGTGAGTGGGCAGAGTTTGGGGGTCAGTGGGCAGAGTGGGGGTCAGTGGTCAGAGTGGGGGTCAGTGGGCAGAGCAGGGTCAGAGTGGGGGTCAGTGTGCAGAGTGGGGGTCAGTGTGCAGAGTGGGGGTCAGTGTGCAGAGTGGGGGTGAGGGGGAAGAGTTGGTGGGTGAGTGGGCAGAGTGGGGGTGAGTGGTCAGAGTGGGGGTCAGGGGCAGAGAGGGGGTCAGTGTGCAGAGTGGGGGTCAGTGTGCAGCGCAGGGGGATGAGTAGGCAGAGTAGGTTAGATCGGAACAGGACCTTTGATGACGTCACGATCATGTGATCTGTGACTCCACCCATCATCGTGACGTCATCAGAGGTCCTCAAGCAGGATGAAGAGAGATCGCGTCTGGCTGGAAGGAGCTGTGGTAAGAGGCCGGGGGGGGGTGACCGGACAGTGGAGGGGGTCTGTGCTGACGTGGGGGGTGACCGGAGAGTGGGGGGGGGGCGATCGGGGAGCGGAGGGGCAGTGGTGATAGGCTGGGGGTGACCGGGCAGTGGAGGATGGCTATGGTGACAGGCAGGGGGGTGATGGGGCAGCGGGGGGAAGTGTTGTGACAGGCGGGGGTGAGCGGGCAGTGGAGGATGGCTATGGTGACAGGCAGGGGGGTGATGGGGCAGGCAGCGCGGGCAGGAGGAGGATCATCACTATTAATATGTGTGCTGACAGCGGCGACGGCTCGCAATGCCCGCTACGCGGGCAATGCTTCGCCGTGGTGACGTCACATAGTGACAAAGCCACGGCGTGCCGGGGTCCGACACAAAACGTGCTACGGCAATTATATAGTAGATAAGTTATGAGTACTAAATTCTGTGATGGGATGTCAACCAGGCAAACTTTACTGATTCCTATATGTGGAGTCAGGAAGGATTTTTTTCCCTTATATAAGATTAATCAACATCTGTCATAAGCTATGTTCACCCACATTTTTTCCTGTAGCAGTAAAAATGTGTTGCATGTCCGTCACTCTGTTTAGGGAGGCTGGGCAAAGTAAATATGATTTCTTTGGATTTTGAAGGATTAAATCAAGACACACTTAACAAGCATCTTCCATGCATTAGGTGATGCAACAATTTACAGCAAGCACACTGCTGTATAACATTGATTAAGGCAGAAGTACAGTAGATGTTAAGGTTTTAATAATCTTCACACAAGGCTTCCACAACATCATACATGACAGTCTTTTCACAGTGTATATGATATTCCCATAGAGTCTTTGTCCATTAACAGTGTCTTTACACAAAGCAGCACACTGTTCCTTTTTCATGCAGTGAGGTGAGGGTGTGAATCCTGTACTCGGTCAGTTATCTCTACTTTCCTTCTGCTGCACATAAAAATTTGATGCTGAACTGTCCAGACTATTCTTCACTCCTGACAGTCTCTTTCCTGAACTGGCTGGCCTCTGCATTTTTACCTTGTGCAGGATACCCACACTAGTTTTTGCAAGCACTGCTCCTTCTTTTGCAGAGAGACAAAAACACACTCCTTCCCAGCATCCCCTGGGTCTCTGCTGGATACTTCCTGTCTCCTGTAGCAGCCTTAACTCTACAGTTGCTAGATGATTTTAGATCAGCAGTACAGTCCCTACTTGTCACAAATGCTACATTTTTAACATTTGTTAGCAGCGTTTTTTGCCTGCAGATTACATGTGCTTTGGCTACCATACATTTTAAATAAAGTTAATTTTATTCACCAATAACGTTTTAAAAATGCTTCATTAAAACTTGCATTTTTGCATTTTTTTTTTTCATTTTCTCATTGATTTCAATGGATGAAAAAATGCAACTAAAATGCTGAAAGAATTGACATGCTTCAGATTAACCCCTTCAGGACCCAGCCTATTTTGACCCTAAAGACCTTGGCATTTTTTGCAATTCTGACCAGTGTCCCTTTATGAGGTAATAACTCTGGAACGCTTCAACCGATCCTAGCGATTCTGAGAATGTTTTTTCGTGACATATTGGGCTTCATGGCAGTATTAAATTTAAATCGATAATTTTTTGCGTTTATTTGTGAAAAAATCAAAAATATGGCAAAAATGTTGAAAATTTCACAATATTCAACATTTATGCGACACAAAAAAGTTATTAAATAATATTTCCCACATGTCTACTTCACATCAGCACAATTTTGGAAAAAAAAAAATTTTGTTAGGACGTTATAAGGGTTCAAAGTTCATGGGCAATTTTTCATTTTTCAACCAAAATTTACAAAACAATTCTTTTTAGTGACCACATCACATTTGAAGTCCTTTTGAGGGGTGTACATGACAGAAAACACCCAAAAGTGACACCATTCCAAAAACTGCACCCCTCAAGCTACTCAAAACTACATTCAAGAAGATTATTAACCCTTCAGGTGCTTTACAGGAACACAAGAACTAAAGCAAAGTGGAAACAAAAAATGGATATTTTAATTTTTTTATCAAAAATGTTCTTTTAGCCTCAATTCTTTCATTTTCACATGGGCAACAGGATAAAATGGATGTTAAAATGTGTTGTGCAATTTCTCCCGAGTATATCGATACCTCATATGTGTTCATAAACCACTCAGAAGGGAAGGAGCGCAATTTGAATTTTGGAGCTAATTTTACATTCAAAAAGTGAAATGGCGCTTCTTCCCTTCTGAGCCCTGTCGTACGCCCAAACAGAGGTTTATGACCACATATGAGGTATCGGTGTACTCAGGAGAAATTGGCCAACAAATTTTAGGATGAATTTTATCCTGTTGCCCATGTGAAAATGAAAAAATTAAGGCTAAAAGAAGATTTTTGTGAAAAAAAAAAGTACTGTTTTTTAATTTTCACAGATCAATTTGTAAAGCACCTGGGGGTTCGAAATGCTCACTACCCATCTAGATAAATTCCCTGGGGGGTCTAGTTTCCAAAGTGGGGTCACTTGTGGGGGAGCTCCAATGTTTAGGCACACAGGGGCTCACCAAACGCAACATGGTGTCAGCTAACAATTTGAGGTGATTTCCATTCAAATTGTTAGCGGACACCATGTCGCGTTTGGAGAGCCCCTGTGTGCCTAAACATTAGAGCTCCCCCACAAGTGACCCCATTTTGGAAACTAGACCCCCCCAGGGAACATATCTAGATGCATAGTGAGCATATTGAACCCTCAGGTGCTTCACAAATTAATGAAAAAAAATAATTTTTGCGGAAAAAAAGTACTTTTTCATTTTTACGGATCAATTTGTGAAGCACCTGGAGGTTCAAAGTGCTCACATTGCATCTAGATACGTTCCCTGGGGGGTCTAGTTTCCAAAATGGGGTTACTTGTGGGGGAGCTCCAATGTTTAGGCACACAGGGGCTCTCCAAACGCGACATGGTGTCCGCTAACAATTTGAATGGAAATCAGCTCAAATTGTTAGCTGACACCATGTTGCGTTTGGTGAGCCCCTGTTTGCCTAAACATTGGAGCTCCCCCACAAGTGACCCCATTATGGAAACTAGACCCCCCCCAGGGAACGTATCTAGATGCACAGTGAGCACTTTGAACCCCCAAGTGCTTCACAAATTGATCCGTAATAAGGGAAAAAATACTTTTTTTTCACACAAATTTTCTTTTTTAATTTTTACGGATCAATTAGTGAAGCACCTGGGCATTCAAAGTGCTCACTATGCAGCTAGATACGTTCCCTGGAGGGTCTAGTTTCCAAAATGGGGTCACTTGTGGGGAAGCTCCAATGTTTAGGCACACAGGGACTCTCCATACGCGACCTGGTGTCCGCTAACAATTCCAATTGAATGACACCCCAAAGCCATGTGCCTAAACATTGAAGCTCCCCCACAAGTGACCCCATCCACATATAGAGCATAATTACACCTCTGTACCCAGCCTTCGAGAAGGACAGGTCAATTTGTAACCTGACCGTTCTGCAGGATGGGATTTGTTCTAGCACTGGAATGAGACCCCAAAGCCATGGTAAAGACTAAGGGTGCTCTTATCAGTGCAAGGTCCAATGTTCGGGTGTTGTGCGTGTGTGTGTGATGTTGTGTATGTCATGCTGGTGTGGGTGAGTTGTGTAGGAAAGGTCAGTATGTCAGTCCAGGGACATGTGATGAGTTTTAAAGCATTCATTCAAACACAGCCCTGGTATGTCTGGACACGTTTCACATATGAAACGTGTTTTCTGTGTTCTCCCTCTTTGATAGCAGACCTGGCACCTTTTTCTTTCCGAAGTTACGACCTCACGGTAAAAATATTGCCCTGGTACCACACGTGAAGCTCGATACCGCACTTGCCGCACCTGCTGCAAGCCCGCATATACATTGTATGGGGCTTGCCGCAAGTCTGCCGCAAGTGCAGCTGTTATGCGGTAATCATGGCAGTTGCGTTTTTTTCACCGCAACTGCCGCGATAGGCAAAAACCGCTGATGTGAAAGGACCCTAAGGGGTGCAATCGTGCCAACTACATAAGTGCCGACTGTACAAGTGCAGTTACACCGGGCAGTTAAACAGGGCAGGAAATGGGTAAGTCATGCAAGACAAACAAACAGATATGTAATTTGTTCACCTGTACTGCAATTATGTATTCACTATGTAAACCCCAGATTACTCTTCACTACTGACCACTCACCCACCACTACAGCTCTCCTTCCTGCTGCATCTGACCCACGCTACTCCCATCCCCCGCTCACCATCTACAATGTTTCCACTCCTTTGCACTCTCACTCCCATCCTCCTCCATTTCCTGCTACCCCCGCTCATCCCTCCACCCAGCAACAAAGTACTTCTCTCACCCTCCATCCTACCTAACCACTTCACCCACTCCTCTGAACTATTCCTTCACTTTCAATGCTCCATCTCCTCTCAGGCACGCCCACCACGTAAACTCTCTTGCTCCCACCTGCTAACCCTCTTCCTACTCCTCCTACTCACTGGCGACATTTCCCCTAATCCCGACCCCCCCGCCACATCTCCACAGTCACCTACACCCCACCCCCCCGTCCCTTCACCAACTCTCATAACCTCACCATCACCCACCCTCACAACCTGACCAACCTTAGACCCATCCCCCCAGCCTCTGCTCCTCTAATCTCCCTGCCAGGCGCACTCTGGAACGCCCGCTCAGTCTGTAATAAACTCCCAGACATCCATGAACTCTTTATTTCTAATAAACTCTCATTCCTGGGCATCACAGAAACCTGGCTCACCCCCTCCGACACGGCCTCCCCTGCTGCACTATCCTGCGGCGGATTCAATCTTTCCCACACCCCCCCGCCCCTCTGACAAACACGGCGGAGGTGTCGGCATACTCCTATCCAACACCTGCTCCTTCGCCCCTATTTCATTACCCCCCTCTGCTACTCTCCCATCTTTCGAAGCCCACTCTGTCCGCATCTTCTCCCCCAGTAACCTCCAGCTAGGTGTCATCTACCGCCCCCCTGGATCCATCCCCACCTTCCTTGACCATTTCACCACCTGGCTACTTCATTTCCTCACTACTGACATCCCCACCATCATTATGGGCGATTTCAATATCCCTATTGATCCTGCCCACTCTACCGCCTCTCAACTTCTTTCCCTGACCTCCTCCTTCGGCCTTTCTCAATGGTCCTCCTCTACCACCCACAAAGATGGCCACACGCTGGATCTCATCTTTACTAGTGATGAGCGAGCACTAAAATGCTCGGGTGCTCGGTGCTCTGGCCGAGCATCTCATAATACTCGTGTACTCGGCCGAGCACCGAGCCCAATGTAAGTAAATGAGTGACAGGCTCCGCCCACAGACTTCCGGTTATAAAACGAGTATTGCTGGGAAAGGGCGGGAGGGTGGGCTTTTTGAAATCGCTTACACATACAACACCTTGCTGTGGCCCCCAGAGGGATCCTAACAATGAATCTGCTCTCCTTGAGGTGCCAGCTCACTGTGTGCACTGAAGGGAGTTGTGTACGTGTGGCAGATCGCTTATTATTACCGAGCAGTCCGAGCATCTCGGCGGTACTCGGTGCTCGTGCGAGTAACGAGTAGCGCAGAGCATACTCGCTCATCACTAATCTTTACCCATCTTTGCTCCCTTACTAACCTCACAAACTCAACCTTCCCCCTGTATGATCACAATCTGCTGACCTTCTCCTCCCTCACCTCCCCTACTACACCACCTCCTCTCCGCAAACTTGATCATCCCCGCAGAAACCTAAAACACATTGATCTACACTCACTCTCAGAATCTCTTCTCCCTCTCGCCAACATAACATCTATACGTGACACAGACACTGCCACCACCCTCTACAACACCACATTAACCAAGGACCTCGACCTAGCCGCCCCCCTCACATACCACGCTCCACGCACTAACAGGCAACCCTGGCACACCACCCTCACTAAAGCCTGAGACGGGCATCCAGGGTCACCAAGAGGCGATGGAAAAAATCACGTTCCACTGAGCACTTTGCGCTGTTCAAACAGTCCCTCATCGCCTTCAAGACTGCACTTGCCATCGCCAAACAAACCTTCTTCTTATTCCTAATAACCTCCCTCTCCCGCAATCCCAAACAACTTTTCAAAACCTTCAATTCCTTACTCCGCCCGCCTGCCCCCCTCCCTCTCCCCTCATCTCTGCAGAAGACTTTGCCTCCTTCTTCAAAGAAAAGATTGACAGAATCAGAGACAGCTTTGATCCACTGTCCCCACAGCCTCCCCTTTCACCTATACTGCCCTCGCCTTCCATCAACTGCTTCTCCCCCATAACTGAAGACCAGCTCTCCTCCTTCCTGTTAAAATCACACCTCACCACCAGCGCCCATGACCCGCACGCATCCCACCTCATACCCAACCTCATCTCCGTTATCATCCCAGCCCTAACTCATCTTTTCAACCTATCACTTACCACTGGCACCTTCCCCTCAGCCTTCAAACACGCCTTGAGCACACTCTCCTCCCTTTCACCTCTAAACTACTTGAACAGCATGTCCACTCTGAGCTGTCCTCTCACCTCTCCTCCTGCTCCCTTTTTGACCGCCTGCAATCTGGCTTCCGACCCCTCCACTCCACTGAAACAGCCCTGACCAAAGTCACCAATGACCTACTGACTGCCAAAAGTAAGCGCCACTACTCAGTTCTCCTCCTCCTCGACCTGTCCGCCGCCTTCGACACTGTTGACCACTCCCTTCTACTTCACATCCTGGAATCTCTTGGCATCACAGACCTCGCCCTCTCTTGGATCTCCTCATACTTAACGGACCAGACCTTCAGCGTCACCCACTCACACACATCCTACTCGCCCTACCCCCTATCTGTCGGGGTCCCCCATAGCTCGGTTCTTGAACTGTTACTGTTCTCAATCTACACTCTCGGCCTACGGCAACTCATTGAGTCCCATGGCCTCCAGTACTGCCTCTACGCCGACGACACCCAAATCTACCTGTCTGGTCCTGACATCGCCTCCCTTCTATCCAAAATTCCACACTGCCTGTCCGCCATCTCATCCTTCTTCTCTGCTCGCTTTCTTAAGCTGAACATGGACAAAACCAAGTTCATAGTCTTCCGCCCAAGACGCTCCCCTTCATTACCTGACCTATCCATTGTCGTCAACGACTGCTCTTTCTCCCCAGTCCCCCAAGCCAAGTGCCTCAGGGTTATCCTTGACTCTTCCTTCTCCTTCAAGCCCCACATCCAGGCCCTCGCCACCTCCTGCTGACTCCAGCTCAAAAACATCTATAGAATCTGCACTTTCTTTAACCACGACACTGCTAAAACCCTTATTCACGCTCTCATCATCTCCCACCTCGACTACTGCAACCTCCTGCTCACCGGCCTCCCCAATACCTCCCTTGCACCTCTCCAGTCTATCCTGAACTCCGCTGCCCGCCTAATCTATCTGTCCCCCCGCTACTCCCTGTCTTCCCCCTCTGCCAAGCCCTTCACTGGCTCCCTACTTCTCAGAGATCCCGGTTTAAAACATTAACCATGACATACAAAGCCATTCACAACCTGTCCCCTCCATACATCTCTGACATGGTCTCCTGATACCTACCCTCGCGCAACCTGCGATCCTCCCAAGAGATCCTCCTCTACTGCCCCCTCATCTCCTCTTCGCATAACCGCATACAGGACTTCTCCTGTGCTTCACCCATACTCTGGAACTCACTGCCCCAACACTTCAGACATTCTCCTACCCTGGGAACCTTCAAAAGAAGCCTGAAGACCCACCTGTTCCGCCAAGCCTACCACCTGGAATAAGACCCAGTCCTCCACACCGCCTCACGACTGGAACTTCCCCCTCCCACTGTATCCCCACCCGCCTCTCATAGACTGTGAGCCCTCGTAGACAGGATTTCTCCCCTCTTGTATTTGTACGACCGAATTGTCCACATTTATTGTTACTTGTATTGTTACTATGTTACTTGTCCTACTCTGCACCTTTTAGCATGTAAAGCGCCATGGAATATAATGGCGCTATATAAATAAATAATAATAATAATAATAATAAAATAATAAATGTGGAAGAGGAGCCATTTTTGTCCCCTCAGACACCAATACTGGTATCTTTCCATGTGGAAGAGGAGCCATTTTTGTCTCCTCAGACTTAAAAACTGGCGTCTTTCCATATGGAAGTGGAGCCATTTTTGTCCCCTCAGACATTAATACTGGCATCTTTCAATGTGGAAGAGGAGTCATTTTTGTCCCCTCTGACACGAATACTGGCGTCTTTCCATGCGGAAGAGGAGTCATTTTGTCCCCTCAGACACCAGAGCCTGGGAACTACTGCTACCACTGCACCCATATATCCACATCACTGGTCAGCTTTTTCCTTTGTAAAATAGAATACAATAGTAATATGTTGTATATTAATGCACATTGATTTACTCAGTCATATACTGGTTTCAGTATGCACACATCATAAGAAATAAATGTAACTCCTTTTTATTAATGCAAATTAGACAGAATATCCATTGAAATCAAGTAGTTTTTATTACTGTGACATAGCGCAGAGGATAAGTACATGTCTTCTACCATGTTTGCCACACAGATAATGTTTTCCCCAGACAATAATACTGCTTTATGACTCCTGCAGAGGATAAAACTGTCATTCTGCTGGTGGAGAATTACAGTTTTTCTCTGGGAGAAGAGTATGGCGTACACTGCAGCTCCCCACACGCTCACTAGTAATTTGGGCTAGGCTTGTCTAACTCCGGCAGTTATTCCTCAATCCCCTGAGGGCCAGGTTTATTGGACACGGTTAGGGTAGGAAGTGAAATTAGAGCAGACACCAAGCAGTCTAGAATTTCTGTCGTCTGCATTCTCATTAATTTAGAGGTTTAGTCTGCTTTCTGTTTTATCAGCAAAATCCATCAGACATCTCTTTACTCATGTACATGTTTTCTGTAAAGGATTTCAGGAACACAACCACAGTAAATAAAAGGAGCAAAATATAGGTACATATTTATACAGTACAACTATTACTACATTGCATACACTAATCATATGCATTCATAATAAATGCATGTATGTATCTGCTGTAAAGGATCATTACTTATTTATTATGCTTATTTATATGGCACCATCATATTGTGTAGCACTTTACAGACATCATCATCACTGTCTCTATTGGAGCTCAGAATCTAATTTCATGTTTAGGATGTAATTGGAATGTGGGAGGAAACCCACAATATCTGTCTGTCTAGCCATCTTACCAAAAGTAGGCTAACGTGTAAACGGTTCATAAGGAATATCTCTGAACTCACACTATGAGAGAGATTTACTTACAAAATGCACCAGAATTCTGTATAAAAATGACCTAGAATTCTGCCACAGCCTCTAACCCCAACCTGAAATGTACTATCATCAGTGAAATCCGTTTCAGGGCTACTCCATGCTTTAGTTGTCAATTCTCTCGTATGCCAAGTAGGAGCTCCTCTGCTACTGTGCAATATTCTTTTCAATGCACAATGACAGTGCACTCCCTTGCAGGCACTACTGAGAAGTGATGAGGCAAACCTGGTGCTGGTTTGTCCTGAAGAAGGAGCCTGAGAGTCTCGAAATGCGTTGACACATAAACCATAACAACTATTTCAACGTTTAATGTCTCCTGGAATGTGATGTGTTCTGAAGTCCGGCAGCATGGTCATTAACCCTTCATTCTACTGTTGGTTCAAATGTACATTTGTAAGTGTGGCACCCCTATGGCTAGGCGCCACAGGGAAATACTACACTGTGACAACAAATGTGTTATCCCTGTAAGTTGTCAGTTCAGGGTTTAACCTGTGGAGTCTGTGCTTACACACACTTAGGAATAGGCCACTTAGAATAGGGGGGACTGGTTATATAGTAGGTCCCAAAAAGGGGTGGAGCTTAGGTTAGAGCTGTAGAAGCAGGAAGTTAGTGAAAGAAGATAGTGGAGACAGTGCTGGGAAGGCAGTCAGGAAGGAAGACCTGAAAGCACAGGCGATAAGAGGGAGCTCCATCTTTAAGTGGGGGCCCAGGACAGCAGGCAACAGGCCAGCACTGGTTGGAGCCAGCTGGTCACGTTGAGGGAAACACCGGCAACGCAGGAAGCCGAGGCGGCCAGAAGTTCAACTCTGACCGCAGACCTATGAGCTGCAGGCCCATAGAAACCGGGTTGCTCACAGCACCACAAGGTATCTTGCCCCTCAGCACCTAGAACTGGTTCAGTACACTACAGGAGAAGGGCCAAAGTTGCGGTGCCAGTGGGAGGCTTTGCTTACTTGGGCTTCCCGTCCGGACCGGTAGGGCACAGACCTTGCCTGATAGCTACAGACCGTGGGACTGGCGGGAGAGCTCTGCAAGGGTGGTAGAGACTCGGAAGAGAGAAGTTAACCCTGGAAGACAAAGAAAGAACACTTAGAGACTCCATAAGGGGGACCATGAGCTGGAAACATCCACCTGGTAAACCAAACTGTACCATGTATTGTTTTACCATCTGCCGGTAACTAGTAAAGTTGAGTAAAACTTGAACTGGTTTCTGTTTTTCTTCCCGCCGGAGCCCGGAGGGCTCAGCATCATCAGCAGCTCATCAGAGGGGTAAAAACTGCAACACCAACTACAACTCCACTCATGCACACATCTCATTCTCTGTCACCGCTGCCCTGAGGTAATAGCTCCACCTGTAGGGAGCTGGACTACTCTCTGCTGCACCCACCATCACCTCAGCGGCTGGCTTGCAGCGCTGGTACCATATTACCGGGAACGGCAGGTGGCGTCACGTTCCCCTGTAAATATCCCCATCTCCCCCACCATCTACTCAAATGATAACCAGGGCACGGAACCGAGATCCCGACCACCCATGATCTCCCTATCCGAACCACCATCAGACCCGGTGTCCGAGTACCCCCAGCTTTGGCCACATCATAAGCAGATAATCCAGCGAGCAGAGATCAAACCTGCTCCCAAAGGTGATGTCACAATCTGAAACGGGGCTAGTGTTTATTCGCTACAAGACCATATGTCAGAATTGACATCCAAGGCATACTCAGTAGAGCACAGACAAGACGTTCATTACTAATAACTAAAGATGAGCGGTTTCAGCAGTGTTGGAACTCACATACCCGGGGCTGACTTGAGGTTGTGATGTCACCTGACCCCTGCACTCATTCACCACCGATTTTTTACTTCCGGTCTTCAGACATATAAGTAATCATCTGGCAGTGAGAGCTGCTCACTTTCTGGTAATTACTTATTTGTCTGAAGGTGGAGAGAGGCAAGTGATTTGCAGTAGGGCTCACAGGATGCCACAACCTCACATGAGCCCTAGGAATGCGAATGTGACACCGGTGGAACGGCACTGGAATGGGAGGTGAGTATAAGCATTTTTTTATTTTAATGGAGGCAAACGGGAAATGAGAACGGGGTTGTGCTAGAAGTGGACAACCCCTTTAAAATGCCATAGATTAGTCTTCAACTGTGCATAAATAAAATTAAAAAGATTTTGTACTCTAGTAAAGTACAAGAATACAATTGTTACAAATGTTTTGGAACATTTGGAAGAGTCTTAGATCAATTAGACTAATACATATGGATAATAAAAATGATGCCTACATTGTTATACAAAGTAAAAAATACAGATGAAACCAAATAATGAAAGCTTGAATAAAAGGCATGAATTAAATTGTGAGTAAGGTACACACATAAAAGTTACTTATAGAACTATCAGAAAAAAGGCATAAAAACTATAATCAGGTCTGTTTATTAACAGGTAACTTTTGCTTTAGATGGCATCTTTCTGCAAATGGGATTAAACCAGCTATATAGAGCCTTTTTTCTAAAGGAGAAAAATAAATAGTTAAGGCTTTGGTAGAAAAAAATGAATTTTTTTTTGTTGTTACATATGTTTTCCTCTACTATCTGGTCTATTGATGGAAACAAGCTAAACATTGTACAACTATTTTTTGGGCTTGTGACTCTACTTTTTTCATTTATTTTTGACAGCCATGCATAGTTCAGATTAAAGAGACATCCTCAATAAAAAAAAAAAGCTTTGTCTGCAGATGTTCCTATAAAGGCACTTGGTTTGGAGATGATATATAATGGGTTGTTTTCCTGTATGCAGACAAGTAAGTATCCACTTCAGCTACTGCTGAAAACACACAACATATTTTAACAATAAAAAGGAAAAACAATTTGTATCCAAAAAGTAATTCTCTCATTTTGTTATATCTCTGCCTGCATAGAAGTGGAGGCTTTTAATTTAAAAGCACAAGATGATCACTTTTTTTTTCCAAGGAACCAGTTTATTTAAAGTTTGTTCAGAGTAAAATGAATGTGGACATTTTACAATAAATTCAGAAAAAATATGTATAAATAAGCAGTTGAAAAAAAGAATAAAAAATAAATGTGGAGTGATAACTATACAACACAAAATGGACCCTAAAATCTAAATAAGTCCCCCTTGGTAGTGTGGTGGCTCAGTAGTTTGCACTGCTGCGTTGCTAGTGCTGGGGTCTTGGGTTCAAATCCCACCAAGAACAACATCTGCAAGGAGTTTGTATGTTCTCCCCATGCTTGTGTGAGTTTCCTCCCACACTCCAAATACATATGGATAGGAAATGTAGATTGTGAGCCCCAGTGGGGACTGCAATGATCACATATGTATAATGCTGTGGAATTAATAGTGCTACATAAATGAGTAAAATAAATAAATGCTCCACATTTGTCTATTTCACGTTTTGTTCCACTCCTCCTCTGTACTTTATTGTTCTGGCTTCAGTAACCCACAAAGAAACAGTTCTGAAACATCCCACTGTTTCTGTCACTTAAGCAAAGAAAACAGAATTAAGAGAGCTAGATCTCAGAGTAAAAGATCACTAGGGCATAGGCAGTGGTTCTTGAAGGGAGAGAGCCTGTGAGGCACACCGTACTGGTGAGCAGGGACGGGACAGGGCCAACAATGAGCGACCTCTTCTAGAGTCTGTTTTAATAAATTCTGGGTCTGTCACAATCAAAGGATTATTTAAATTTTAAGCATTTACCGTATATACTCGTGTATAAGCCGACCCGTGTATAAGCTGACCCCCCTACTTTTGCCCCCAAAACCTGGGAAAATCTATTGACTCGCGTATAAGCCGAGGGTGGACCCCAGCACAGGTATACAGCCCCCAGCAGTGTGGTATACAGGCCCCCGCAGTATGATATACAGCAGCCCCCAGTGGTATTGCAGCCCCTATATACAGCAGCCCCAGTGGTGTATACAGCAGCCCTTATATACAGCAGCCCCAGTGGTATTGCAGCCCCAGTGGTATTGCAGCCCCTATATACAGCAGCCCCAGTGGTATTGCAGCCCCTATATACAGCAGCCCCAGTGGTATTGCAGCCCCAGTCGTGTATACAGCCCCTATATACAGCAGCCCCAGTGGTATTGCAGCCCCTATATACAGCAGCCCCAGTGGTATTGCAGCCCCAGTGGTGTATACAGCCCCTATATACAGCAGCCCCAGTGGTATTGCAGCCCCAGTGGTGTATACAGCCCCTATATACAGCAGCCCCAGTGGTATTGCAGCCCCAGTGGTGTATACAGCAGCCCCTATATACAGCAGCCCCAGTGGTATTGCAGCCCCAGTGGTATTGCAGCCCCTATATACAGCAGCCCCACACAAATGCTGGCACACGTCCCCCCCCTGTTGTAAGGCCCCCCCCTGCTGATTACTTACCATCCCTGGTCTTCAGCAGCACCCCGGCGCTGGTCCTCTGTGCTCCGGTCCTCCGCGATCCCGTCCTCTGTGCTCCGCTCCACGGTTGCATCCGGGGTCCCCGCGCGTCACAGAAGCGATGACGTCATCGCGTCTGCGACCCGGCCGGTCACATGATACAGCCGGGGAACGGAGCACAGAGGACGGGATCGCGGAGGACCGGAGCACAGAGGACCGGCGCCGGGGTGCTGCTGAAGACCAGGGATGGTAAGTATTCAGCAGGGGGGCCTTACAACAGGGGGGGACATGTGCCAGCATTTATGTGGGGCATTATCTACCTATATGCACTGCTCCCCCTGGCGCTGATTGACAGGGGGATGCAGTGCATATGTAATGAGCGGCCCCACGTGACGGGGCCGCTCATACAGGAGCCTCCCCCCGCCTCCTCCTGCCTCCCCAGCCCGACACAGCCCCCACCCCACTCACCCCTGTATAGTGACTCGTGTATAAGCCAAGGGGGGGACTTTTCAGCCCAATTTTTGGGCTGAAAAACTCGGCTTATACACGAGTATATACGGTATGTCATCATGATGATATTTTATACAGTTAAAGATGTACATTCTCCCTTATTCCTGTAGAATGTCTGAAAGAATCTTGTGAAGTGAGAACTATTGAGTTAGGTTGACTGTACAGGTACATCTCAATCAATTTGAATATCATTAAAAAGTTAATTTATTTCAGTAATTCAAAACATGGAGTGAAACGCATATATTATATAGTCAATACAGTGATCTTTTTCAAGTGTTTATTTCTATTAATGTTGATGATTATGGCTTACAGCCAATGAAAACCCAAAATTCATTATCTTAGAAAACACAAAACACCTGCAAAGCCTTACTAAGCATTTAAAATGGTCCCTCAGTCTGGTTCAATAGGCTACACAATCATGGGAAGGACTGCTGACTTGACAGATGTCCAGAAGGCAGTCATTAACACACTCCACAAGGAGGGTAAGCCACAAAAGGTCATTGCTAATTAAGATGGCTGATCACAGAGTGATGTATCCAAGCATATTAATGGAAAGTTGAGTGGAAGGAAAAAGTGTGGAAGAAAAAGGTGCACAAGCAACAACGATAACCACAGCCTTGAAAGGATTGTTAAGAAAAGGCCATGCACAAATGTGGGGGAGATTAAAAAGTCACCACACCCTGACATATCCAGGACATAGGCTACAACTGTCACATTCCTTTAGTCAAACCCTTCATGACCAATAAACAACACAAGAAGCATCTTACCTGGGCCAAGGAGAAAAAGAACTGGACTGTTGAGCAGTGATCCAAGGTGTTGTTTTCAGATGAAATGTTGGACAGTGATCCAAGGTGTTGTTTCCAGATGAAATGTTGGACAGTGATCCAAGGTGTTGTTTTCAGATGAAAGTAAATTTTGCATTTCATTTGGAAATGAAGGTCCCACAGTCTGGAGCTAGAGTGGAGAGGCCACAATCTAAGCTGCTTGAGGTCTAGTGTGAAGTTTCCACAATCAGTGATGGTTTGGGGACACATGTCATCTGCTGGGGTAAGTCCAGTGTGTTTTATCAAGACCAAAGTCAGCGCTGATATCTACCAAGAAATTTTAGAGAACTTCATGCTTCCCTCTGCTGACAAGCGTTTTGGAGATGGAGACTTCATTTTCCGTCAGAATTGGCACCTGTCCACACTGCCAAAAGTACCAATACCTGGTATAATAACCACAGATCACTGTGCTTTATTGGCCAGCAAACTCGCCTGACCTAAGCGCCATAGAGAATCTGTGGGGTACTTTCAAGAGGAAGGTAAGAGACACCAGACCCAACAATGCAGACAAGCTTAAGGCTGCTATCAAAGCAACCTGGGCTTCCATAACACCTCAGCAGTGCCACAAGCTGATCTCCTCCATGCAATGCCGCATGGATGTAGCAATTCATGCAAAAGGAGCCCCGTCCAAGTATTGAGTACATTTACTGTACATACTTTTCATTAGGCCAACATTTATGATTTAAAAATGATTATTTCAGTTGGTTTTATATAATATTTTAATTTTCTGAGATAATGAATTTTGGGTTTTCATTGGCTGTAAGCCATAATCATCAACATTAACACAAATACATACTTTAAATAGATCACTCTGTTTGTAATGACTCGATATAAAATATGTGTTTCACTTTATGTATTGAATTACTGAAATAAATTATCTTTTTGATGATATTCTGATTTATTGAGATGCACTTGTATTTGGGGAAGAGACCCATATAAATGACTGGGGCAAGTGTTTGTAAACATTTTGGAATTTTGGTCTGTCTGGGATTTTTGGGCGATTTATCCAGAGGAGAGGGTTTTCTCTGTTCTCCCAGGCACCCCGCAGAGCGACTGCTGTGTAGCTAAGGGCCGCTTTACACGTCGCGATATTGTCCCGATATTGCATATGATTTCACGGAAGCGCGCACGTTCTTGGCACTTGTCCAAGATCGCATAGTAGATGTCACACAGGGAGATATCGGCAGGCAACGCAACTACGATGGTGTACGCCCCTTTTCCACACTGTGTATGAGCAACCCAGAAAACGACCATTTAACATTGGAGTGAATAGGGGAAGTTGCGCTCCAAATCGTAGTTGCGCTGTCACACAGCACGATCATGCCACATCGCATATACAATATCGTATGGTTGGAGGGCTTGCACAATCTTCTTGCAATATCGTAGTTAGGTTGTTTTCGCAGCGCATTGCCCATTTACACGACACAACACACGAACGATATCAACTGCAACGGCCACACCACGTGACTTTTTATCAATGTTGCGTTGCGATATCACGACGTGTAAAGCGGCCATAAGGAGTGGTGTGTGTATTCCTGCCAAGTCCTGCTGGACGCAGGCTGGCTGTCACTGTGAGGCAGCCAGCTGCATTGGAGGATCCAAGTCTAATAAATGGATGATGGTTACAAAACTGGGATTCACATCTCTCTTTTATGGCATTTACTATGGAAGATGGGAATAAACCTTAATGGCCACTTTACACGCGGCAACATTTCTAGCTTATCCACAAGTAACTTACTGGCTGCAGTGAAATCATGGAGACATGGTTCTATCTTGTTGCTGTGTACAAATGGAATAATGTCTCCATGATTTCACTACAACCAGTAAGTTACCTGTGGATAAGCTAGAAATGTAGCCGTGTGTAAAGTGGCCATTAAGGTGTGGTGCTGCAAAACCTTTTGAATGTATTTAAAAAAAATGAATGCATTGATATATTGAATATATCAATTAAATAATAGAGAATGCATACATAGGAAAATAACCGTGCTGAGATACTCATCTTTGTTTTTTCCAATATTTGCTTCTTCTTTTACAAATTCTTCTTTAAATCATCGTGTTACACTGTAAAGCTGAACTCCCAGCAGGCTGCTCTTCGGCAAGTGTGTGGATAATTAAAAGGAACTTTAGTATATATCTTTGGATCGAGATTCAGTGAAAAACAATTCCTTCTGACACCCACTAGCTCTGGTTTTAATAGCAGCTTTCAATCCTCCCATGAACTGGAGACAAAGACAAAAAACAAACAGAAAACCTATAAACCAGAGTCAGCAACGGTGTTAATAAGAGTATAGAGAGCAGCAGCTGCTTTACTGTGGGATTATCGAGTGTGATTGTTTATTATACTCTATCTTTAACTGCTACATCACATTAATAGGAATACAATTGGCTTACACATATTTATTAAGCAAAATAATTCAAGCTTTATGGAAGATTTTTTTATACCATAAAGGTAACTCATATATGTATATTATGTCATATTTATTCATTTATATAGCGCTATTAATTCCATAGCGTTTTACATACATTTGCTACACTGTCCCCATTGAGGCTCACAATCTAAACATCCTATCATTAGGTCTTTAGGAGAGGGAGGAAACCAGAGTATCTGGAGGAAAACCATGCAAACACAGGGCGAACATACAAACTCCAGGACCCCAGCGCTGCAAGCCTACAGTCCTAACCACTCAGCCACCATGCTACCCATATGACTTTAATTACAAAATCTTGTTTTGCTCTAATTAGGTGAATGAAAAATGAATGCTCTTCATATTAAAAACTACTACATTTAGTATTTTGTGTAAGGCTAAGGACACATTGGCGTCATGCATTTGCTAAATGCATCCGTTATATTCATGTGCAAATGTTCAAAAACACATGTGTTAACGCACCCATAGAATCCAATGCAAAAAAAGGCATTTCAAAAGTGCAATGTGTTTTTGGTAGTGCACCCAAAAATGTGGTCTGTAGCGTTTTTGGGCCGGTTATTGAAAACGCATGCGTTTTTTTAACATGGGAGTCTATGGGAAACGCATGGCGTTAAAGCATGCGTTAGAAAGGAACACACAAAAAAAAGTATCCTTTAATGCATCCCTCAAACGGATGCAACATCTCAAAAATGACCCTAGCTAAATCTCCATGACATTTAGCACAGCACCAAGTCTTCTTGGCATGGAATTAACAAGTTGGCGACATATTGCAACATGTTTTGGATCATTGTCGTGCTGGAAAATTGTAAGTCTATCAAGAGCACAGAGTAAGGCTAGGGTCAGACTTGTGTCTGCCCCTGAGCCTGGCCAATCCGTCAGAAACTTAATTTCTGCACGGAGCAGCGCATAGCATTACCAGCAGGTAACGCTATGCGATGCCTGTGTATGGATTGCTATGGTATCCGGAAGCTTACCACAGCCGCCGGCTCCACAGAGATCTCCCGGATCTGCGCTTTTGCAGAGCGCATATTTGGGGATTGTCTGTGGAGCCAGCGGCTGTGGTAAGCTTTCGGATACCATAGCAATTAATACACAGGCGGCGCACAGCGTTACCTGCTGGTAACGCCATGCGCTGCTCCGTGCAGAAACTAAGATTGGCCAGGCTCTGGGGCAGACGTAAGTCTGACCCTAGCCTAATGGTAGCATCTTCTTTCTTAATATAGAGAAGTACATCTGTGAATTCATGTTATCATCAATGTAACTCCCCAACACTAGCAACCTTCATGCAGCCCACCTATAAGAACACTGCCACCACCATTTTTCACAGTAGTCACTAATCACTTCGAAAAAAAATGCATGTATATCAAGGGTGTAGTAGTTTTTGATATGGCATACAAATATTTTATGAAACTCAGCTTTTGTAAACATTTTGAAGAATGGTCTTGTAGCTAGTGAGATAGTGATTATAATCTTACTTTTCAAAGTGGGTGCACTCATTCGTGCTGATCACTGTATACTTTACACATTAAGGGTAATAATTCTAAATGGTAGCAGGGGAAAGGTAGAAGGAAAGTTCTGCTCACCCAGTTGAAATAGTAGTACTCCAGTACAAGGAAATGGTGCACGGATACAGTCCTGGTCTCTGGACCGGCAATCACCAATAATAATGTAGAAAAATCCAGCACTCATAAACTTGCAATTATGAGGATTTATTCAAACATGAACGCCATCCATCTAATACAGGCAGTATGTGCTAACACCACATACTGCCTGTATTAGATGGATGGCGTTCATGTTTAAATAAATCCTCATAATTGCAAGTTTATGAGTGCTGAATTTTTCTACATTATTATTAATAATTCTAAATATAACAATAAATAATTTAATGTATATATATATATATATATATATATATATATATATATCTCAAAAGAGAAAATGGAACAGCACAATAATATACTCATCCGCGGTGCAAGTCCTGTGTATTAGTGTCCAAACCAATTCAAATAAATCAAGGAAAACAGGCAGCACTCCAGTTCAGGTGAATAAAGGGTCTTGAGAAAGGTGCCTAGTGCACCGAAACGTCGTGCCACATGGGCTCTGAATAAAAAACAGACCCTTTATTCACCTGAACTGGAGTGCTGCCTGTTTTCCTTGATTTATATATATATATATATATATATATATATATATATATACAAAATAAAGAACTGCAGCACTCTTGTTTGTAAAACAACCGCCTTTATTAGGCCATCAGGTGGGGGGTGACAACGTTTCGGGATCCTGTCCCTTTCTCCCTTTCTCTAGCTAGAGAAAGGGACAGGATCCCGAAACGTTGTCACCCCCCACCTGATGGCCGAACAAAGGCGGTTGTTTTACAAACAAGAGTGCTGCAGTTCTTTATTTTGTATACTTATACAGCAAGGAGGAGAGGAGCTGTGACTGCTGAGCACCAAGGGGAGCTGTGCTGCACCAATATACTTATCTACTATATATATATATATATATATATATATATAAAACCTGAAAAAATTCACTGCAGCACTCAGTTACTACCAAAAATGTACACATGCTACCAAGCAGTTTGTATATGAGGAAAATAATTTTAAAACTTACATTTAAAAAAAAAACAACTCAATATTCTTATTTTTTATTTGCTGGGGTTCTTGGTACATATATTGGCGAATATCTGCTTGCTCATCAACCACTCCACAGTGACACCAGATCTGATGAGTCCTACGCTGACATCCCTGTCCTCCTTGTCCTCCATATCCCACTTCTAAGTGGGTGGACACCATCTCAATCTCAGATTACCTGGGGGCGATGAGGGTACTGAGTGTAGCTGTGGAACCAGCAACTCCACATATTTTTCTATTTATGTTATAAATATATATACAGTATGTATATATATATATATATATATATATATATATATACAAAAAACTGAAAAAAATATATATATACATCACTTGGGTGAGCTTATTGATGACATATTTATGTTCTAGATTTAATTAAAAGTTTCCCAGTGAAATCTTAGTAGGGCATGAGCAGGGGATTTTTAAACACTGAAACATGGGAGAGGGGGAAAAGTTACCGTACATTTTTAAACAAATCTCTGAATAACCCTCAGAAACAAAAATATTTTTTCTTTCAGATTCATAAAAGAATAAACCATAAATCTACCTAGAGGATCTATCTAGAGGATGCAACAAGGAATGTCTTATTGGAAATATTGATAGATCATGGATCTTTTTAGACAGCTGGTATGTTAGTCAACTTTATTAGCTTCTTGGGTTTTATGAGGTGTATATAATATACTTTTATAAGCCAAGGTTAACAATTTGATAATTAACACTTATAATAAATGTGATAATTTCAGGCATAAAATAAACCATAGAAGTAACGATTATTCGAGTGTAAGTATTCAGCGACATGGGAGGTCTGAAACCTTATGTGAAACACTATAAACTTGTGATATGTGTGAAGTGTATGAGATGTAACAATATGTTAAAGCTCAGTTGCAATGCATCTGTCGACCTGGTTGCAGCTGTTGAATTCGAATTAACATCCTCACATGTGGAAGAAATTCTCCTTAGGAATCAGTTTTTCAAGGGAAATCATTAAGAAGTCGCACTCGAAGCCTGTTTCTTGTTGGTAATGGAGGTTTATCTTTGCTGAACAGCTGTATGCTTGCAAAGGCATATTCCTTCTGACATAAAGGTACCTTTCATAGTCTGCCATGTAGGTAGCAATGTGCACATGGCTGCTCCAGATACTAGTAGAGTCTCATGAGCCCTCATTCACTGGAGCAAAGGAATGTTTAGAATATATTTATTCAGCATTGCTTGAGCCAGCAGCTGGGGCTAATAGGAGATAATACTACTCTTTTGTCTTTACAGGTCTTTGACCTTCAAGCTGTAAATTACAGGGCCATATGCAAAGAAAAGCTGCTTAAAGATTCTTGTTTCATTAGATTTAAGGTTTAAGTTTTTCAGAGACAATCTTATAGCCCTGGAGTAGAACTGAACTTGCTGTATTGAACAGGCTCTAGATATTGGCTCCTATAGTGTTAAGGAGGCCCTTTCAGTGATTTTCTTTACATGAATATTTCCTCACATTTATACTATTCCACTGATTCTGTAACAGGTTTTCTTTTTTCTTCTGTACCCCTCTGTTCCACAACTATGCTTCCCAGTAATAAAGAAGCACATTTTCCTTCAACCAAACTGGGCATAAGCTACAGAACGTCCATGTGGGCGCCACTGTGTTTTGATTGGCCAGTGTCATAGAGAAGAAAAAGCAAATGCCCACATAGAAGTTCTATGATATACATACGAGTTTATTAAGTGAAAATTTGCACCATTATTACAGGGAGACATGACTTTGGAATGGTGGTGCATCGAACAAAAACGATTCAAAATTCAGTGGAGAAATGGCATTTAAACAAACGCTCAATTCAAAATAAGAAATCCATTAAAAGATTCTCTTTAAATATTAACATGTATCTAAGTGCATAAATGAAACAGTTAAACTTTTTTTGCCATAAAAGTATCATCCTATTTGTATTTCATTCAATAGTGAAGAAACTTGTTTATTAAGGTTCTTTTGCTATCATAGTTATTGTTTGCAGTCTTAGGCTGCTTTCACATAACGATTTTAGCATTTCCGATGCTGTCCGATGAAAATCGGACAGCATCGGACCGATTTTCGGACCCCATGTATGCCTATGGGCATCGGACCGAATCGGATGTGCACTAAATGCCATCCGATCTGGTCCGATCCGAATCTGTCCGATTTTTTTATCAGTGCAAAAATCGGAGCTTGCTCCGATTTTTGCACCGAAAATAAAATCGGACAGATTCGGATCGGACCAGATCGGATGGCATTTAGTGCACATCCGATCCGACCCGATCAACTTAACATGGGGCCCTATGGAGAAGGGTCCGAGGAAACATCTCATGTCTCCTCGGACCGATTTTAGTGTACTGAGCATGCTCAGTACACTAAAATCGCTCCAAAAGTGAATGAATGGGTTAATTAAAAATAAAAAAATCTATGCTCACCTGTCCACGAGGCCCCCGACGTCTCCCGGCATCTCCGGTGTCTCCAGGTATCTTGCCGTCTGTGCTGATAAGACCTGCCGTGATGTCACAATCACATGACTGCCAGGAACCAATAGCCGGCAGTCATGTGATTGTGACATCACGAGAGGTCCTGGCAGCACTGAGACAGAACAGCAAGGCACCGGAGACGCGCGGGACCGTGCAGGAGTCGTGGACAGGTGAGAAAGGAGAGAAGGAGAGGGGAGGACAAGAGGAGGACAAGAGGAGGAGGACAAGAGGAGGAGGACAAGAGGAGGAGGACAAGAGGAGAGGAGGAGGATGCATAGGAGGACCGGGGCCAAGAGGGGAGACACAGGGGATGAGAGGACCGGGGGCCAAGAGGTGAGACACAGGACCGGGGGCCAAGAGGGGAGACACAGGACCGGGGGCCAAGAGGGGAGACACAGGACCGGGGGCCAAGAGGGGAGGACCGGGCGATAAGAGGAGAGGACAGGGGGCCAAGAGGGGAGACACAGGGGATAAAGAAGAGGACCGGGGGAGAGACTGACAGCTCTCAGGGAGCGATCTGACAGGAGGGCGGGCATCCTATTTTCTGTCGGAATCGGATGCCTATTTGGCACCCGATTCCAGGCATTAGAAGAATCCGATGCTGTCCGATTTATATCGGACAGCATCGGATTTTACAAAAATCGTAGTGTGAAAGTAGCCTTACACGAGCATGTTTCAAAAAAAGTTCTGGACGAGGATGACTTAATCTGTCAGCTTCAGTAAATTCTCTGCTACCAGTGTCTCGAGTGGCTAGACAATTAGAAATGAGCAGCAGAGTCAACGACAAGACTAAATTATATAGCATTGCTCATCAGTGCAAAGTTCCTTTTTCTCTTTTGCAGTACTTTGAAATCAGGTGCTATAGCACAGCAATTACACTGATCAAAAGGATTAGCTCTCATTATTAGCTGGCTAACATAGAAATGCAGTAAAATGCCAGTCTATTAGGTTTACCAGTATCTTTGAAACCAAATAAAGTACAGAATGCAGTGTTAGTCTGTAAAGTGAGAATCAGTCATCTCTTAAAGTACCACTACAGTGTTTTTTTCTTTATTCAGTAGTCAAGTAGTTCCACTCATGTGAGGTTTCTGCACTTAGCGTCATACTCACCAGCCACTGTCTTCTTCTATTCTTGATGCCGCACTGGTTGCTTTCCAGCAGTTTGTGACCTGCCCAATCACTCCAGTGTGTGCTTGGTGATCAGGAAATCACAACTTAATCTAAGTTTATAATAGCCAGAACGAGAGTCCCAAAGATTTACATTGCGAGCTTATGACTAGTGACCCAAACTGGAAAGTTCAGGGACCGTACTGGACACCTAGTTTTCATACACAAACTGCAAACACGGACTTTTCATTGAAGTCCATGCTACTGTTCAGGTTCCTCTAGGGAGCTGAAAAACAAAGCAAAATGTTGATTAACGAGTTAAAACATACTTACTGTGCTTCTGTGCCGCTCTCAAACTTGCTTCCGGGTTCTCTCATTAAGCCTCATGCATATTCACTGCATGACCCCTGCCCACCCTCTATGATTGGTTGCAATCAGACACCCTCTGTACCAGCATCTTTGATTGGCTGCCACACATATACCTCTACACACTATTGTAAAAATAAATATGTTTAAAAAATGACGTTTGGTCCCCAGTATTTATGACTCTCAGTCCAGATAAAGCAGACATTTGATGCCTGCAATCCCTAGCTGTGCACTTGATAAAGGCTGAGTATCAAAATATGGGGGACCAAACAATGGTTTTTATAAATTACTAGATGGTGGCTCGATTCTAAAGCCTCAGGTATTCTAGAATATGTATGTAGTTTATTTACGAAGATTTAAGAACAATGCAATGAATACACGATATCGATCTATCTACCTATGTGTCTATCGTCTATGTATGCTACATTTATTTATCATCTCTCTATGCATGTTTTATCTATCTATTAGGGATGAGCGAGTCTACTCGTTACTATTTGTTACTCGGCGAATAGTATGGTACTCGCTCTACTTGTTACTCTGCGAGTATTCTAGCTATTACTTGCAGAGTAACGAGTACAATGTAAATCAATGGGGAATGCAATTCCTTTGCTGCTGGACCCTATAAAGAGGTCTTGCAGCAGAGGAAAAACCTGCAATTCCCCATTTCATTGTTTAAAAGCCAGCGGTAAAAAGCCGCTGGCTTTTAAACAATGCTGACAGCCACTCACAGCTTCCCTGCTGCCTGACAGCTGGATCCTCCGCTCCTCCCACCGCCTCCCCACCCTATCCTAACTTAGGATCGGGGGGGGAGGAGTGGAGGATCCAGCTGTCAACAGTGGCTGGAGGGGGGGGGGCGGTGGTTCACTCACCATCCTCCGCGGCCGCCGTCTTCTTCTGTGTCTTTGCGAAAGCAGCCGCAAAGAACGGTGGTGGCCGCAAAGCATGGCCGCTATCACGGCATTAAGTGAAAACCGGATTCTCCCGGATTACCCGGGTCCGGTGCAATCCGGGACCATAGAGCCCCATATTATGCGGCACCGGATTGCACCTGACGGGTACAATCCGGGAGAATCCGGTTTTCAAAACTGGATTCTCCCGGACTGTACCGGTCCGATGCAATCTGGCGCCCCATAACATGGGGCTTTATGGTCCCGGATTGCTCCGGACCGGGGCAATCCGGTTTTCAATCTGGTTTTCTATTTTTGACCTTCCCACCTGGATTTTCAAATGAACAGCTGACTCAGGTCAGCTGTTCATTTGAAGTAGCCGTGCTGGCAGGGTTCACGTGAGTTCATGCTTTCCCAGGGTGCACAGCTCTGCTACATCTCTGGTGGAGGTTCTCTACCAGACATGTAGCAGAGCTAAAGAAGAACCTTGGATTGGACTACGTCGGATGGAAGAGGATTTTTTAAAATAAAGATGGAGTCCCTAAGTGTCTTTTTGTTTTTTTTTCAAATAAAAATATTTTTTCTATGTGTTGTGTTTTTTTAAAAAAATTCACTAGAAATTCATGGCGGTAATGTCTACTATTGGCATGACCGCCATGAATTTTGGGCTTAGGGCCAGCTGATAATACAAAGCTGGCCCTAACCCCTTTATTACCCAGTGAGCCACCGCACCAGAGCCCTGGAAGAGTTGGGTTCAGCGCCAGAAAATGGGGCTTCAATGAACGCACCATTTTCTGGGGTCGCTGCGGACTGTCATTCGCAGCGGGGGGTGCCCAGAAGGCTTGGATTCCAGCTCCCAGCTGCCTAGCTGGACCTGGCTGGACATAGAAATCAAGCGGAGCCCCACGCATTTTTTTTTTATTATTTCATGAAATTCATGACCTACAGGTCCTCACTACTATTCACTACTAGTGAAGGCCTGTAGGACCTGCGGTGACGTCATAATCCAGCCTACGGTTTCCGGTCACATGACGAGTTATCGCGAGAACTCGTCATTTCACCAGGAAACGCTGCCGGGATCACATCTCTGACAGGTAGATAGTGCTGGAAGCGTCGCTAGATGGATTAGAGTGGTGAGTATCGCTTTTTCTAATTTTAACCAATGATTTTACTTCATTTCAGTTCCGCAATGTATGTATATACATTGCGGAACTGAAATCGAACTGAAATCAAACATGACCTCGAACTGCCGAATTTAGAGCAAATTGTTCTAATTCGACGAACGACTCGATCATCACCAAAAACAGCTCGAATTTGAGATTGGCGAACAATTTGAGTCAAACACCACTCATCTCTAGTGCTGAATTTAGAATCTATTAGTTATCCTATCTTATTCAAAACCCTAACCATGACATACAAAGCCATCCACAACCTATTCCCTCCATACATCTTTGACATGGTCTTCCGATACCTACCATCATGCAATCTGTGATCTTCCCAAGAGCTCCTTCTTTACTCACTTCTTATTTCCTCCTCTCAAAACCGCATTCAAGAATTCTCCCGTGCATCCACTATACTCTGGAACTCTCTCCCTCAACACATCACATACTCGCCTACCCTGGGAACCTTCAAAAGGAACCTGAAGACACACCTCTTCTGACAAGCTTACAACGCCTACATTGAGACCCGGTCCACCGCACCATCTCAGGACCGTCACTACCCCGCCTACTGTATTTCCACCTGTCCCTCATAAACTGTGAGCCCTTGTGGACAGGATCCTCTCCCCTCCTATACCTGTACGACTCATTTGTCCATACATATTGTACTTGTCCTCGTCTGTCCTTTCCATATGTAAAGCACCATGGAATCTTATGGCGCTAAATAAATAAATAATAATAATTAAATCACAAAGTTTTACCAAAAGATCGGGTGCAAAACATATAAATTACAGAAATATTTTATTAAAGGGTGGCCCAAAGTAATTTTCCACCAAAATCTATTTAGTGTCATAATCTAAGCTACTTTATGATATATTTGATTTAACAATACCCAACCATTCCCAAACTACACTATCTGACTACTATTCTATTTTTTTCACTTCCTGTTTGATGACGATTTGTTTGACAATCCCAGTGCATGCTGGGATACTCAAAGCATCATCAGGGGGCAGAGGTAGCAGTAACTGCCTCAGCCTCTTCCCCCTTCTAAATCAAGGTGTCATAAATGGTGTTCATTTCAAGGGCTGTACTAGTTGTTTCAGAGTGGTGTGCACAGTGATGGCACTTTTACCAACACAGAGCCAGCAGGAGTATAGAATATCTGGAGTGCAGAGACCAGTGACATCACTTGCAGAGGTGGTCTCTGCACGTACATTGCATGTTATTGGCTGATGGGCAGGACTGGTGCGCGCTTAGTGAACGTCTCTTAGACGATCCCTAGACTTTAGAATTTGCAGTAAAGAAGCTTGATACTGTGAGACAGGGCTGCCACTAGGAATTTCGGGGCCCCCTAAGGGGCAAAATTTTGGGGACCCCCTGAGACTCCACCCAATCTCCGCCTCCACCAATCTCCACCCAGGCCCACCTCCACCAGGCTCCGCCTCCACCTCTCGAACCTTCCATTATTTTACCACTCACTATTGGAAAAACTCCCCTTCTGCACCACGTCCTCCCCAGTCACACATTAACCTCTTTCTATACATTGCTCTTTATGTGAACTGAGGGATGTGAACAATAAATGCCACACGAGGCAAAATAATACTGGTGGTGTTATTTATTAGCCCGTACAGGGGTGGGGGACATTTGGAAATTCCTACCATCATTCAGTGGCCGCACATCACCATAAAAATTACCCGGCTACATTTAATAAATTAATTACCTCACCTAATTAGATGGCTGCAGCTGCTTGTCTGTGTCCTGCGATGTACGGTGATATCTGATCTTCCAGGTTTGTGTTGGTCTGGAGCGCAGTCGACTCTGTGACAATAACTTTTGTAAATCAAATACATTCAATAGGAGACTGCTATATATACATCATATAGGAGAAACTGAGGGCATATACAGCTCTGTAGAGGGCTAGGGGCACACAGACTGGGCTTGAGCTGAGCTCTGCAGTAGCCACAGGGATATATGATCTCTCTCCCGGGCCCCCACCCATTGAGGGGGTGAGCTGAGCTCTGGAGGCAGGGGCCACAAGCTTCCAGAAAATGGCCGCAGATCTTGATCTGCACATGCACCGCCTCCGCGGCCATTTTCTGGAAGTCTGGACAATAGAGGCCGAGTCACAGCTTGGCAATGCCCCTCTCTGTGCATGTCTCTCCCCCATGTGTGCAGTCTCTCCCCTCTCTGTACCTGTCACCCCCCTTTGCGCAGTCTCTGTCCCTCCTGTTTGCTGTCTCTCCCCTGTGCCTGTCTCCAACCTGTGCACTGTGTCCCACCTGCCTGCTGTGTCTCTCTCCTGCACCTGTCTCCCCCCTGTGCCCTGTCTGTCCCCACTGCAGCTGTCTCCTGCCTGTGTGCTGTGTCCCCGTGACGGATGACAGACACACACTGCACTCGGATGAGAGACACACATACAGCACACGGATGACAGAGACACAGCACACAGATGACAGAGACACAGCACACAGATGACAGACACACACAGCACACAGATGACAGACACACACAGCACACAGATGACAGAGACACAGCACACAGATGACAGAGACACAGCACACAGATGACAGAGACAGCACACGGATGACAGAGACACAGCACACGGATGACAGACACACACAGCACACGGATTACAGAGACACAGCACACAGATGAAAGAGACACAGCACACAGATGAGAGACAGCACACGGATGACAGAGACACAGCACACGGATAACAGACACACATTCAGTACACATGACAGACACACGACAGATGAGAGACACACACAGCGCACGGATGACAGAGACACAGCACACAGATGACAGAGACACAGCACACGGATAAAAGAGACACAGCACACAGATGACAGAGACACAGCACACAGATGACAGAGACACAGCACATGGATGACAGAGACACAGCACACGGATGACAGAGACACAGCGCACGGATGACAGAGACAGCACCCGGCTAACAGAGACACAGCACACAGATGACAGAGACACAGCACACAGATGACAGAGACACAGCACACAGATAACAGAGACACAGCACACGGATGACAGAGACACAGCACACAGATAAAAGAGACACAGCACACAGATGACAGAGACACAGCACACGGATAACAGAGACACAGCACACAGATGACAGCGACACAGCACACAGATGACAGACACACACACAGCACACGGATGACAGAGACAAAGCACACGGATTACAGAGACACAGCACACAGATGACAGAGACACAGCACACAGATGACAGACACACACACAGCACACGGATGACAGAGACACAGCACACAGATGACAGAGACACAGCACACGGCTAACAGAGACACAGCACACAGATGACAGAGACACAGCACACAGATGACAGAGACACAGCACACAGATGACAGAGACACACAGCACACAGATGACAAAGACACACAGCACACAGATGACAGAGACACACAGCACACAGGTGACAGAAACACAGCACACAGATGACAGAGACCCAGCACACAGATGAAAGACACACAGCACACAGATGACAGACACACACACAGCACACGTATGACAGAAACACAGCACACGGATGACAGACACACACATACAGCACACGGATGACAGACACACACAGCACATGACGCACATCACACTCATACATGATATCTGTGTCACACACACATATATATACTCACTCTCTTCTTCATAATCATCGTGTACCCAGTGAGGGAGGCCTGTAGTGGGAATCAGCAGATGATGTCTGTACACACATTGTGGAAGCTCCTGTCAGCCACCTTCTCTCCCCCTCCCCTACTCCCGACTGCCAAGCTGGTGGTGACATTATAGGAGGAGGAGGGGGTGCTCCTGTGGCTGCTCACTTCACTCCCCTCTCCTCATGCTTTCTGCAAGCTCTTGTCGTCCCCCCACTTGGCTCCGCCTACCCAATTGATGCTGTGCAGGATAGATGAGGCAGAAGAGGAGACCAGAGGAGCAGCTGAGGAGAAGAGACCAGAGGAGCAGCTGAGGAGGTGCCTTTCTGTTCAACAAGGAGGTGCTCAGTGACGTGCACTTCCTAGTCGGGAAGGGAGTGGGCAGCTAGTAGATCCCCGCACCCAGGTACTCGTCAGTGGGGGGAGCGATCACGCAGCTCAGGGGGCCCTCTGGCCGAGAAGGGGGGCGGGCCTCCTTGCTTCCAATATCCACGCCCCCCACCAGCATGGCCGGGCCCCTCCTGCCCCAGTCGATAGGCCACGCCCCCTGCAGTCAGGCCCCGGGCCCCTCACTGCAGTAAGGGCTGTAACCCCCTAGTGGCGGCCCTGCTGTGAGAATCATTTTAAGGGCTTACTCACAAAGCCGTAGATTCATGCAAGAGATTTGGAAAGTTTATGCAAATGTCACTTGAATCAAATTCTGCCAGAGATTGATTTCTGTGTCATTTTACTGTGCTCATGGAAGAGAATCGGATCAAATGTGTGGAAAAGATGGAGAACTTAATTTCTCCGTCTTCTCCATTGCCTATGTCCACAGTGATTGAACTGTACTTGAATGGCATCTGAGTGCAGTCCGATATTTCACACACTCCCATAGACTTTTATGGGTGCAGATGACACGAATATCGGAGACACTCACATTATGCTGCATTTATTTTCTCATGCCAAACCAGCATGAGAAAAAAAACACAGATATGCTTTGTCCCATAGTATAACACAGGTCTGAGTGATATCCGATAAAACATTGAATAATATTAAAGCATGTTATAAACTCATATGATCGAGTCCTCAACTGTGAACTTGCCTCGATCAATGGGGTTGTCTGTAATCAGCTTTAAAAGAATAATGCAGACATGTAATTAGTTTATAGGTGTTGTTCCTGCCCTCAGGTTCACTTTAAGGATTGGACTAAGAAGGCCTATTTACCGTAATCTTCACCCATCTGTTAGGGGAAAGTAAGTCAACTTAATTTTCAGCTGATCCAGAGAAGTTGCAGAATAATATTTTTCGACATGAGGAGTTACCATTCCTCCTAATTTTATTTTGTGAGTTAGAATCCAGACGTTTACTCATAGTTCTGATAGATACAGGGGTAATTACTGTATGGTACATACATAAAATGGGTGGAAAAATCAACTGAATCTTGTCTGATATTTTGATTTGATCTCTTTATTATCAGCTAAATTGTCAAAAGTGCCATATTTTTTGGACTATAAGATGAACCGGACAATAAGACGCGCTTAGATTTTTGAGTGGAAAATTAGGGGGAAAAAATTAACCAAAAATGTGCTTATAATGCACTGTTATAAGGGGAAGGGGGAATGCTCCTGACACTTATGAGGATAATGTCCCCATCCTGCACCCCTTCCAGGTAATATATAATCCCCCATCTTGGGTACATCCCCTCATCCTGATATATAGCCCCCATATCCTTGATATAGTTCTCATCCTGGTATATCATCCCCCATCCTGAATATGGCACCCCGCCATCCTGGATATAGGGTCCATACTGGTATATTAGCCCTCAGCCTGGATATGGCATACCCCATCCTGGATATGGCACCCATACTGTTATATCACCTCACATCCTGGATATGGCATCCCCTTCCTGGATATGGCACCCCCATACTAGATATAGCTTCCATACTGGTATATCATATTCCATCCTGGATATGGCACTACACCTCCTGGATATAGTACCCCCATCCTCCATATGGCACCCCCCATCCTCTATATGGCCCCCCATCCTCCATATGGCACCCCCTCCTTCATATGGCAGCCTGCATCCTCCATGTGGCTTCCCCATCCTCTATATGGCACCCTCATTCTGGATATATTTACCCCATCCTTTATATGGCATCCCCCATCTTCCATATGGCACCTCCATCCTGGATATAGTACCCCCATCCTCCATATGGCATCCCCCATCCTCCATATGGCACCCCCATCCTCCATATGGCCCTCCCTGCTGGCGCTCACACAAAAATAATAAACAGTGTAACTTACTTGTCCGCTGCTCCCTTCTGTCTCCCTCTGCAGCATCGAACTATTCCTGTGTGTGTTGGCATCCAATCATGTGACCGGGGCTCACAGCGATGACATCATTGTTCTGTGCCAGTCACATGAACGGATGCCGGCACACACAGGAAGAGATCGATGCTGCAGAGGGGGAATCAGAGGGGAGCGGGAGATAGGTAAGTTACACCGTTTATTATTTTTGTGTGAGCGGCATATACCGTGATGGCGGGCACATATTCAGGACGGTGCGGGGGTGAGTGCACTTAGTGTAAAATGTGCTGCTCCCACACCCACCTCTCAAAGCTGAAAGGTGATGGACAGGGGGATAAGGTGAATATTACTGTAGACCCGAATAGTTTAACCTGAGCTTTTAGTGCTACAATTTTTCTATACAGTGTGGCAGCATTACTTGTTAAAGCATCAATCCAGTGTTTTGTTTTTTTTTAGCAGTGAAGTAGTGTTTATAATGTAAGGCCCCTGTTCCTCGTAATATACTCACCAAATACCACTTTCAGCTCTTCCTGCTGCTGCTCCAATCCCATGCCGCCATCTTATGACCACAGTTGCTGGTTGACTGGAAATCAGCGATAACAGTCACAAATAGAGATGAGTGAACCCGCAGATGTTTGAGTTTGGCTGATCTGGCCAGACTTTAAGGGGGACCTGTCAGCTCATTCTACATCCCCTAACCTATCACTACCTGCCCCTGTACCTTGGTAGATGATCCTCAACCATTACTTTCTGAGCTAAACATGCCCTCTAAAGTTTAGGAAAAATGCTTTATAACTTACAAGCAGTCTCCATCCAGAGTCTGGAAAGGCGGGCTCCATTCTTCCCCCCTGGCTGGCTCCTAGCAAGCGTCATCAGTCTTTCTGTTGTTCCACCTCTTTTTGAAATTCCTGCCTACTCTGCTTCTATCATGAGCCGGCCGAAACATCATATCCGGCCTGTTGCATTGTGGGGCCTTATGATAGACTGGTTCGGCTTCAATATGTGCACTGCGCATGCGCCGTAGCCAGGCCATACCACGTGATCAGCCCCACAATGCACCAGGCCGGACATGATGTTCCGGCCAGCTCATGCTAGCAGCAGGACAGGCGGGAATTTCAAAAAGAGTTGGAACAACAGAACGACTGATGACGCCCAGTGGGGCATGCTAAGAGCCAGCGAGGGGGTGAGAATGGAGTCCACCTTTCCAGTGTCCAGATGGAGATTGCTTGTAAGTTATAAAGCATTTTTATTAAACTTTTTTGGGTCACGTTTATCTCAGAGAGGGATGGTTAGGGATCAGCTACGAAGGTGCAGGGGCAGGAATAGGTTAGGGGGGTAGAATGAGCTGATAGGTTCCCTTTAAAGAGGACCTGTCACCAAACCAGGCATGGTGATCTAATGTCTGCTGCATCCAGGCAAGGGGTCCCCCAGCCCTTGAGCCGCCCTGTACCCCGAGTAAATACACTTAGAAAACGTACATCATGCAGCCATAAAGGAGGTGGCTAGAGGCAGGAGCCAAAGGGCAGATTCACACCCCCTACATGTTTAATCTGCCCACCGCTGCCAATCATTGTTTCCCTCTTCTGCAGAATAATACAGAGTTTTTTGCTTTTTTCCCCAGAAATGGCAGTTTAGCTCCGCCCTCTGTGGTGACGTCACCACTCATACCAGCCCTGCTCTATGGTTAACATAGAGCAGGGCGGGTATAAGCAGTGATGTCACTGCAGGAGGCGGGGCGGCCGACCTCCTGCTCTGACATCATCACCTTTCCCCGCCCTGCTCTAGGTTAACCATAAATTTCATGACTGTTGTCATGTCTCAGCCTGCAATCACTCTGCACAAACATATGTGTCTATGCAGAGTGAGGTAGCAGTGCTGAAATTGCGTTTTGGGACTACGGCGGACAGAAGAGGATTTTTTAATAATTAAAGATGGAGTCTCTAAGTGTGTTTTTTGTTTTATTTCTACTAAAATATTTTTTATATATTCACTAGAAATTCATGGCGGTAATGTCTATTATTGGCGTGACCGCCATGAATTTCGGGCTTAGGGCCAGCTGATAATACAAAGCTGGCCCTAACCCCTTTATTACCCAGTGAGCCACCACACCAGGGCCCTGGAAGAGTTGGGTTCAGCGCCAGAAAATGGCGCTTCAATGAATGCTCCATTTTCTGTGGCGGCTGCGGGATGCTGTTCGCAGCGGGGGGTGCCCAGAAGGCTTGTGCCTCCCTGCGTTGTGGATGCCAGCCCCCAGCTGCCTAGCTGGACCTGGCTGTACATAGAAATCACGCGGAGCCCCACGCATTTTTTTTTTATTATTTCCTGAAATTCATGAAATAATAATAAGAGCTTCCCGATATTTCTGTGTCCAGGCAGGTCCAAATAGTCAGCTTGGGGTTGGGGGCAGCCCGTTGCCGCCTGCTGTATCTGGCTGGCATACAAAAATATGGCGAAGCCCACGTCAAAATTTTTCTGAAAAATCCATTAAACAATCCTCTAAAAAGTTCTCGCGATAACTCGTCATGTGACCAGAAACCGCTGCCGGGATTATGACGTCACCGCAGGTCCTACAGGTCCTCACTACTATTCACTACTAGTGAGGGCCTGTAGGACCTGCGGTGACATCATAATCTTGGCAGTGGTTTCCAGTCACATGACGAGCTATCGTGAGAACTCGTCATTTCACCTGGAAACGCTGCCGGGATCACATCTCCGACAGGTAGGCAGTGCTGGAAGCGTCGCTGGATGGATTAGAGAGGTAGTTAGAGATAGTTTGTTTACCTAAAAGTTATCACCCTCCCCAGCAATAGCCTTATGCTTTCCGAAAACACCTTCTGTCTCGCAACACTTATAAATTTTTTACGGCAGAACTGAAAACTATGGCTATTTGTTCATAAATGACATCATCCCGCTCCAATAAGATTACCAGAAGTCACAGGCCCATTCGTCTTTAAAATAGACAAATATTTCAAAAATATTGCTGCCAAAAACTTTTCAATGACAATCTTATCTATATTACAAAGTTCTCCATATTACGATTTATGCATAAATGTTACATTCATTCATAATTGCATCTATAAAACTATACACAAATTATAAGATATATCTGACCTAATATTGTAAAATGAACCTACCTCTTGTTAATTATTAAGATACATAATTTCTAAAAAAAAATTCTTTCATTTTCTATGTCTTTAAAAAGAATCTGTCACACCACAAACCTTTTACATGCACATGTAGATCTTTCATAGGCCCACGTCACACACACAGATATTTGTGCAGATATTGTTCACAGATCTCTGGTTGCAGTAAAATTATGGACACTTTAATCCATTGATATACAGCCACAAAATGGAGCAATGTGTCCATAATTTCACTGCAACCAGAGATCTGTGAACAATATCTGCACAAATATCTGTGTGTGTGACGTGGGCCATAGACTAACCTTGCAATACCATTACATGACCAGTCTGTTTCTCTATTACGGAAAAATGATTTGAATTGATATGCAAATGAGATTGAAGAGCTATTGTAGATCTTTAGCTGCTGTCACTCCAGCTCTATTCCCTACTTTGCGCCGCCTCCTTCTGCTTGACTGACTGCTTCTATGCTTGGTGACTTGTTGTCAATCAAGCAAAATGAGGTTGTGCTTAGCTGGGAATAGAGCTAACATGGCAGAGATTTCATATCTACCTTAGTCATTTGCATATCAATTCAAACACTGATTTCTCAATAACGTAGGAACAGACTGGTCAAGTAAAGGTATTGCGGAGCTTGCCTTTAAAGCTATAAAAAAGAAGAAACGCAAATAAATACGGTCTTATCTGATAGTACACTAAGTAAGGGTACCGTCACACTTGGCGACGCACCAGCGATCCCGACAACGATACGACCTGGTAGGGATCGCTGGTGCGTCACTATGTGGTCTCTGGTGAGATGTCAAACAGTCAGATCTCACCAGCGATGCAGCAATAATCTGGAATGATACAGAGGTCGTTGGGACCCTGTTTCTCTGACCTGTAGTATTGAAGTCGTTGGTCATTGTCCCTGTCAAACACACCAATGTATGCTGCCCAGCGGGACCCCAATGATCAAAAAATGGTCCAGGCGACTGTGACACAACCAGCAATCTCACAGCAGGGACCTGGTCGCTGGTAAGTGTCAAACATAGCGAGATCGCTGGCGAGGTCACTGTTGCGTCACCAAACTTGTGATTCAGCAGCGATCTCGCTAGCAATCTCGCTTAGTGGGACGGGGGCTTTAGGACAGTGGGATTAATGCGGCTCACCTGATCAGGTTGTGAGCTGGTCACAACTACCACTCAAGCACACGAATAGCTGCTGCACAGATCCACCGACAAACAAGGATATCGTAGAATAAAGTAAGGATCCACCATGTGCACTGCCAGGCAATGACACGGTAACAGTGTTTTTTTCTTTCCAGGACACTTTAGTAAGCCTATGCATTTCTTGGCCCTCTGGCCACTTCCTAGGGCATAAAAATCCGTTTGCTCCATACAAATAATACACATATTTATAGTGTCAGAGGGACCAACAGCATGAAGTTCAAAGAGAACCTGCCTCTCCACCTTCCCCCGGCAAATCACAATACACTTTCACATGAACAATACCATGCAAATAAAATCAAATAAATAATCACATTCCATATTCATAAAACTCCAAATGCATTATAAAACATAATTTAAAGCAGAAAAATTAAAAAGATCATAAAAATAAACCTACATATGGACTTTCAAATAACAAAACATGAGATCGAACCTTCTGCTGCTTGTTGAAACATCTTTCTCACCTATCATTAGCCCATAGCTCTATAGAAGTCAAGCAATTGAAGTCTCCATAAAAAATTATAACAGATAAAATAGAAAAGGCCCATTTTATGCCAAATACATATCCATTCCAAAGATCGGTAAGAGCGTCTTTTTGAAAGAGATAAATGTGCATAGCAATAGTCGTGGGGGGTGGGGGTTCCTGCTGATAGATTCACTTTAATTTATTTTTATTTCTTTTCCCAGATATGAATTATGTTGTATTGTTATGAGATATTTTGTATATTTCACTTTATATACCATCACATTGAACTCATTCGAATGAAAAATGGAATTTCACTATTTATGTGTACTGGATACTTTTTTTGAAAATTCAAACAAAAAAACGACACAATAATAAAATGTTTTACATTGTCAGGATTTAACTTGTCGCTCTTCTCTCTTGAATGGAGACCGGCTTCCTCATTGGTGATGACAATAGTTATTTTTGAGATGTATTCAGTTCCCTGTAACTTGATGACAAAATCACAGTGTTCAGTTAGAGTATTATGTTTCTTGATGCATAGTCCTTGTAGAAATAAGTACTTGGCTTTTCAACCATGAAAATAAAATCTGCATTTTTCACTGTAAACTGCATGTGTGATAGAAGAATAAAAGGTGTTTTAACCGAGTGGGCTCCTTTAATTGACTTCTCATATCTAATTACGATATTTTATGCTAAACCCAGCATTATTTAGTATACTGCATCCGACTGTTGTAAAGGAAATGAACAGATTTCACGTGTCATTTAACCCAAGTGCCTTATTCATTTTTGTGTGACCAGTTTGTGCGCAGTAATGAGATATGATAACTTGGTGCATTTGATTTAATAACTTTGGGTGAGAGGGTTCAGGGACATGAATTTAAATATCTCCAATTCACTACAAAGAAATTTATCAGAAATAAAATATATTCTACCCGGCGATGTGACTGCAAGTACATTACGTGTCCAGTGGAGGAAGCGTGTCATGCTCGGCTTGTTATATGTTGTGTCTCTACGCTATAAACATAATACAATTTCTAGTGAAACTATCACATTCATTCAGTCTGCTTGCGCTGTGTGACTTTATCTCCTGCAGTTTTGTTAGTAGAGATTGGAACATGATGTTGTTCTCACCAGTAATGCTGCATAGATGCTGTAGAATGGAAGTAAAAAACCTTATTCTCCCTGCACGGCATGGAAACTACACAGACCTTATTAAATACGATATAAAATGACAATATATACATAGCACTCACTAGATGTTCGTTTTCTGATATCACATTTCTTATTTATTCATTATTTCCATTTTCATCTGTATTTGTAATACAAGTGAAATGGGATTTTACTATTAATATGTATGTACAAGTATGAAAATTAATTCCTGGGGCCCAACTGAGAAAATAATTCTGAGAGCCCACCTTGCTTCTAAACAGACCAGATACGCAGATAATTGAAATGACATCATAGGGCTTGTGTTGATGACTATATTTTCGGTCAGAGTGCCATCTGACTAAACATTAGATCAGACTTTGACCAATGTTATAACATCCAAGAGTGGCCTAATTATTACAGACTTAGGCTGGGGTCAGACTACCGTTTTCTTCTTATTTTAATGGCATGCGCTTAAAACATTGAAGTTTTCCCAGAAGCGCATAGCGTTAATGGTAAGCGCTGGCTGGAAACATGGGTCCGTAGAAACCCACTATGTACCTTAGTTACAGCCGCGCACAGAGCTGCTGGGTGGCCGCTTTTCATCTGCGCACAGTAAACGTTGCCTGCAGCGTTTTCCTGTGCGCTCCTGAAAAGCGGCCGGCCAGCAGCTCTGTGTGCGGCTGTAACTAAGGTACATAGCGGGTTTCTACGGACCCATGTTTCCAGCCAGCGCTTGCCACTAACACTGTCCAGTTTTCAGCCTTGGCTGGAAACGTGGGTCCATAACCCAGTGTGACCCTAGCCTAACATTAATGCAATACCACCTTCACAAGAATTTTTAAAATATAATCTCAATTTCATCCACAAACCTTCGATGATTTTTTTCCCCACTTGTCACTGTGTTTAATCCGCATGCAATCTGTTTTTTTTATTATAGCAGCAGTCAATAATTTACAAAACTATTGACAGTTTCTTAAGTTAGAGAATAGCAATGTATCTGTCTAAAAAACAGATGATATATGGATGTTTTGTTTTTTTCTGATAACTTAAATGGGTGAGTCTGACCCGACATATGGAAGAAACTAGTTTAGGGTCTGAACATGGACCTCGACACACGGACTCGCTACGGGTCTCCTCACAAGAGCATGACTGTGTCATATATTTCTATGAGGATGTCACTCTCAGGTTTCGAGACCCACGGCCAGTCCGTGCATTGAGGTCCATGATTGGATCTATGAGCATGGATGTCTGAATGTGATTATATAGTGATGGCTTTGTTGCATATTTTTTGCATTGTGCATTGTGGTGTATTTTCAGCCCCTTGGTTGTGCACTCTTATCCACCATCTTTTCCAGACACGTTGTAATTAAAGCTACATAGAAACCTGCCAGTTGTGTAGGCAGGGTAATACAGAGCTCAGCATTCAGAGAATTGGTAGTTCTGCAATGGATAAAGCAGAGATTTTATCAGAACTGTAGCAAGCAGGCCAGAACTGAGACAATGCTGGAATTAGGGCCTCTGCCCCTGCGTCATGCTGCTGTTGCATGGGGAACTAAAAATCTATTGCCAGATTCCTTTTACTATAACAATATTTATTCATTTATATAGCGATATTAATTTCATAGCCCTTTACATACATGAGTAATGCTGTCCCTATTGAGGCTCACAATCTAAACATCCTATCGCTATGTCTTTGAAATATGGGAGGAAACCAGAGAACTCGGAGGAAACCCACGCAAACACGGGGAGAACATACAAACTTCTGGCAGATGTTGTCCTTGGTGGCATTTGAACCCAGGACATCTAGAATATAGGAAAATGACAACATCCTGAAATCGTTAAAACTAGATTAACCCCATTCCAATAGTGCAGAGTAAAATATCTTAAACAGGTTGCTAAGTACTTGTTCAAATTGATAAATTATAATTTGCCTAAATAATCAGCATTTGTAGCTCTTAACAGTCGATGGCATTTGCATTTTTCCTAAAAGTACGCATTAGTAATATTATTATTATGTATTTTTTGCAAAAATGCAACTGTGTTTTGTTCCTGATTATTTTCTGTATTTTTGCTGCTTTGTGGTGAATGAAATTAACTTTATTTAAACATGTACCGTATATACTCGCGTATAAGCCGAGTTTTTCAGCCCAAAAATTGGGCTGAAAAGTACCCCCCTCGGCTTATACGCGAGTCAGTGCGGGGGGCTGCTGTATACAGCGGTATACAGCAGCCCCCGCATCCCCAGTAATGCAGGGCCCCCCCAGCCTTGCTCCGGTCACCTGTAAAGCAAATTATACTTATCACTGTCCCGCTGTCCGCGCCCGCTGCTGCCGACATCCGCGATCCTCCATCTTCATGCGTCTTCTTTCTGTTTCCTGTGTTCGGCGCCGGTAATGACGTCAATTCCCTGCGACGAACACAGGAAACAGGAAGAAGACGCATGAAGATGGAGGATCGCGGATGTCGGGAGTGGCGGGCGCGGACAGCGGGACAGTGATAAGTATAATTTGCTTTACAGGTGACCGGAGCAAGGCTGGGGGGGCCCTGCATTACTGGGGATGCTGTATACTACCGCTGGGGCTGCCGGGGCTGCTGTATACTACCACTGGGGCTGCATGTATACTACCACTGGGGCTGCGTGTATACTACCACTGGGGCTGTATACTACCACTGGGGCTGTATATACTACTGGGGCTGCCTGTATACTACCACTGGGGCTGTATATACTACTGGGGCTGACTGTATACTACCACTGGGGCTGTATATACTACTGGGGCTGCCTGTATACTACCACTGGGGCTGTATATACTACTGGGGCTGCCTGTATAGTACCACTGGGGCTGTATATACTACTGGGGCTGCGTGTATACTACCACTGGGGCTGTATATACTACTGGGGCTGTATATACTACTGGGGCTGCGTGTATACTACCACTGGGGCTGTATATACCACTGGGGCTGCTGCTGTATATACCACTGGGGCTGCTGCTGTATACTACCACTGGGGCTGCTGTATATACCTCTGGGGCTGCTGTATACCACACTGCTGGGGGCTGTATACCTGTGCTGGGGTCCACCCTCGGCTTATACACGAGGCAATAGATTTTCCCAGGTTTTGGGGGCAAAAGTAGGGGGGTCGGCTTATACACGGGTCGGCTTATACACGAGTATATACGGTAATTTAGACAAATAACACAACAAAAATGCAGGTAAAAAATGCAGTAAAAAATAAAGTAAAATTAAGCATATTATTCATTATATACAGTTATTGTTCTTAGTGCCAGGTTTGTGGCTGCATAAAGCTCCCAAAATGAATTATAAAGTTACTTAATAACTGACACTCATGCATAATTTTATAAACATTTACTATTTCTATAATATTATATTATTGAAAGGTCTCAAGATTTTCCAGTTGGATAACAGTTTTGTTTGAATATATCTATAGACCGGAAATCATTTTTCTAATCTTCTTCAGGTTACAACTATGATAACCTTTTTATTTGTTGGAAGCCTGAATAAAACATGAGTTACCTTGTAAGATGCTATTGCTTTCAATGATCTACGCTGAAGTAATCACAGTAGAACCTTCAAGACTGTATTTCTAGAATACTGAATTCATCAATGGATTTAATGCTCATTTGTTTTCCCTTACATACTCCTAACATGCTAACATAGTAGTAAACTGATTTAATTTCTCATATTAGTCTCTCTTATTACTTGGTTTAACAACCTTCTTCTATCTTACATAGGCCAGGGTCACACAAGCATATAAAAAAATCACACCAATTTTCTTCCGAGAGAGCAGAATGAGTGATATCCGTTTGGTATTCCATAGGTCATATAAGTACTATGAGAGATAGTGATACTTTTCTTGCCTAGCATCCGTATGACATGTATATACCATCAGAATCTTATGGGCCCTGATTCAAAATTTAGACCTGAGTCTTCAATCACATGTTGGTAGGATGTATGAGCCCTTATAATGTTCTAAATTGTAAAAAAACATACATGTTATCCCCCCCTATAATGTACCGTAATTATCTCCCAGCCTGTACTAATGCCACCATCCTGGGCCTAATAATGTCCCCTATCCTATGTGCCTTAGAGTACTAATGTTCCCCATCCTGGATCCCTTGCAATAATGATGTCCAATATCCCGGGCCTCTCCCTGGTATAATGTCGCCCATCCTGGATACCTTCCTGGTATAATGTCGCCCATCCTGGTGTAATGTGCCCATCCTGTCTCCATCCAGTAATATATGTCTCCTATCCTGGGTCCTTTCCTGGTATAAATTCCCTCTTACTGGTATAATGTTCCCCATTCATGGCCCTTTCTAGGTTGAATGATCCCTTCCAGTAATAATATCCCTCATCCTAGTATAATGCTTGCCATCTTGGGCCCTTTCCTGTTATAACATTCCCTTTTTTGACGTTGTTCTCTAACACTATTAAGAAAAAAAACAAACAATTCTTCTCACCTTTCTCCACTGCTTTGACTTGTGACGTCCCCTTCTATAGCCAGCACAGAGGCTGGCAGCTGACATCTTCATTGTGTCAGCTATAAGTGAAGCATAACATAACTGCTATGTGCCACCTGTAAACTTGACGCCAATATTAATTACTGGCCATAAATTGGCCTGCAGTTTATATTGCAGTGCAGTGACCCTCAGGTCCGCTCCAGCACAAGCCCTGTCATTGATGTGCTCTCTGCGATCATGATCATTAAGCCCCAGGTTGATTTTTTTAAGTAGAAAAACTGGAGGAAAAGGAGTAAATTGTTCAATATACAACATTTATAATACATAAGTGGACAAAGGAAAAGCTAGAAAAGAAATGTACAATTTATCACATGAACTTACAGTGCCTACAAGTAGTATTCAACCCCCTGCAGATTTAGGTGGTTTGATAAGATGCAAATAAGTTAGAGCCTTCAAACTGCAAACGAGAGTAGGATTTATTAACAGAAGCATAAATCTTACAAACCAAAAAGTTATGTTGCTCAGTTGAATTTTAATAAATTTTAAACATAAAAGTGTGGGTCAATTATTATTCAACCCCTCAAACCACCAGCATTCTGTTTGGTCCCCCTAAAGTATTAAGAAGTAGTTCAGGCACAAATAACAATGAGCTTCACATGTGTGGATTAATTATCTCTTTTGCCAGCCTTTTCTGACTATTTAAGACCCTCCCCAAACTTGTGAACAGCACTCATACATGGTCAACATGGGAAAGACAAAGGAGCATTCCAAGGCCACCAGAGACAAGATTGTGGAGGGTCACAAGGCTGGCAAGGGGTACAAAACCCTTTCCAAGGAGTTGGGCCTACCTGTCTCCACTGTTGGGAGCATCATCCGGAAGTGGAAGGCTTATAGAACTACTGTTAGCCTTCCACGGCCTGGACAGCCTTTGAAAGTTTCCTCCCGTGCCGAGGCCAGGCTTGTCCGAAGAGTCAAGGCTAACCCAAGGACAACAAGGAATGAGCTCCGGGAAGATCTCATGGCAGTGGGGACATTGGTTTCAGTCAATACCATAAGTAACGTACTCCACCGCAATGGTCTCCGTTCCAGACGAGCCCGTAAGGTACCTTTACTTTCAAAGCGTCATGTCAAGGCTCGTCTACAGTTTGCTCATGATCACTTGGAGGACTCTGAGACAGACTGGTTCAATGTTCTATGGTCTGATGAGACCAAGATCGAGATCTTTGGTGCCAACCACACACGTGACGTTTGGAGACTGAATGGCACTGCATACGACCCCAAGAATACCATCCCTACAGTCAAGCATGGTGGTGGCAGCATCATGCTGTGGGGCTGTTTCTCAGCCAAGGGGCCTGGTCATCTGGTCCGCATCCATGGGAAGATGGATAGCACGGCCTACCTGGAGATTTTGGCCAAGAACCTCTGCTCCTCCATCAAGGATCTTAAGATGGGTCGTAATTTCATCTTCCAACAAGACAACGACCCAAAGCACACAGCCAAGAAAACCAAGGCCTGGTTCAAGAGGGAAAAAAATCAAGGTGTTGGAGTGGCCTAGTCAGTCTCCTGACCTTAACCCAATTGAAAACTTGTGGAAGGAGCTCAAGATTAAAGTCCACATGAGACACCCAAAGAACCTAGATAACGTGGAGAAGATCTGCATGGAGGAGTGGGCCAAGATAACTCCAGAGACATGTGCCGGCCTGATCAGGTCTTATAAAAGGCGATTATTAGCTGTAATTGCAAGCAAGGGTTATTCCACAAAATATTAAACCTAGGGGTTGAATAATAATTGACCCACACTTTTATGTTTAAAATTTATTCAAATTCAACTGAGCAACATAACTTTTTGGTTTGTAAGATTTATGCTTCTGTTAATAAATCCTACTCTCGTTTGCAGTTTGAAGGCTCTAACTTATTTGCATCTTATCAAACCACCTAAATCTGCAGGGGGTTGAATACTACTTGTAGGCACTGTATGCATTTCTTTTAGCAGTAGCCACTGTTACTTTATTGGGACATGTTACAATTGACTCTATCTATTCTCATTTTGTATTGTAGCATGTGGAGTTTCTTTTGGTCCTCCATGTGTCGCCTTCCCTCGTTTGTGCCAGGAAATGTACATTTTATCTTTATCTTTTCCAATGTCAACTTATGTATAATAAATTTTATTTTTCCTCCATTTTTTTCTAGCTATTTTTAGAGTTGTTTGGAAGGGTAGCGTCTATATATCATGTGGTCTCTTCACTTCTTTTTGATGGATCTGCTGATCCTAATTGATTTTTTAAGTGCAGAATCAATGCTTTTCTGTACTATAAACACTGCATTAAAAATCCTGCTTCAAATCTGCGCCAACTACCAGCATTTCAGGTTGCAGGGCACACAGTAAAAAAAAAGGTAGATAGGTTCACAGAGCACCTCTACAAGAATGACTACATGAAGAAACTGAGACTGGAAATGATAGAGAGCCAAGCATCCTGAAAGACAAGTCATTGCCATGATAAAGCTTCTGTCACACAAAAAGCGCTTGGATGTGAAAATATTCCAATAGAGCTAGTAATGTCTTCTGAAGCAGCAGTTGATGTAATTGCACACCTGTCAACAGATATGGACAACTGGTAAATGACCTAAGGACTGTATCGGATCAGTGTTTATTCCTATTCCGAAGACGAGATATTTTCCCAACTGTGGAAACTATCTTGCTATTGCACTCATACCTCATGCCAGCAAAATACTACTTAAAGGGGTTGTCAGGGCTTTTCCTAAAATCTGTGTGTGTATTTAGGTTGTAAAATGTTAACGGTTTGTAATTTACACCCTCTCAGCATTTTGCATGTTTACCTAGATATCATCATTCACCATGTGTGGAGGAGCTTCTCACCCCTGTCTAAAGGTGTGTTGTCTTGGAGCAGGGCTGTAAAGTCACAACTTGTCATTTACACCTAGACAAGTCCAAGAAGTCCTCCCCAGTCCCTAGGAAGCACTCCCCAAACATCAAAAAGCCATCCCCAGTCCCCAGTAGGGCTGGCACAGTCTCCAGTAGGATCACTACCATTCACCTATGTAGACCCTTATTGTGATTGAACCGCATTGCACTGAGTGTTCGTCTCCTTTTCACTGCAACACTGTGCCGAAGCTACCCCTCTGTGAAGGAGATGACAGCTCTGTGTAGTGATGCGGTGTGTGCACCATTCATTCTTCTTCCCTATGCTCGCGCTGTCACTGAAGCGATCTTCCTCCTTGTCTCACAGCCATATCTGCCCCATCTGTGAAGGAGATGAACCAGTGCTCCGATGTGTGCGCGCTTATCTCCTTCACAGACGGGGCAGCTCTGGCAGTGACATAGAGAGGAGGATTGCTTCAGTGACAGCGCAGGCACAGGGAAGAAGAATAAATGGCGCACACACCGTAGCACTGTACAAAGCAGTTATCTCCAGAGGGAAGGAGATGAGCACCCAGTGCAATATGGTTCAATCAGTGTCTACATAGGTGAATGGGGGTGGTCCTATTGGAAACTGGGATGGGCCTGCTGGGGACTGGGAAGGGCTTGCTGGAGACTGGGAAGGGCTTGCTGGGAACTGGAGAGGGCTTGTTGGAGACTAAGGAGGGTTTGCTGGGAACTGTGAAGACTTGTTGGAGACTGGGGAGGACTTGCTGGGGACTAGTAAGGGCTTGTTGGAGACTGGTGTGGGCTAGTTTCAGACTGGGGAGGGCTTGCTGGGAACTGGGGAGGGTGTTATGAACCGGAATCTCAGGAGTAACATGTGGTGTTCACAGGAGTGGTTGGACACTAATACTGGTCGCGGAATCCTGACTAACCCCCGCAACTAGAAGTAACAATAGAGTGCACTACGATGCCCTATGGCACCTCAGCACAGCTGGAGGACTAATTAAACCTAAAGACGGAAACAGGAAATACCTGACTGCCTCGGAGCAGACCCCAAAGGAAAAGCAAGCCCCCCACAAATACTGACGGTTAGTGGAGATGAAAAACAATGAACAGACAGAAAATAGACACAAGCAAAGAGAGGCCCAACTATAACTAAATAGAGAAAGGACAGGACAGATTACTTCCACGACCAGCTGCAAAACCCTATTAAAAAAACAACTCCTGGATATGCAAAAAAATCTGAGCCCACACGGACTCGCCTCCCACTAAACCAGTAAGGCTCCTGCAAACAATTCCAAAGTCAGTAAACCTGACACTAAACAGAACTGGGAACTACAGACAGGTAATGGAATGGTTAATAGACTAGGGAGAAATTCCTCCCTAACTGAATGCAGGGAAAAATTGACATTTATACAGACAAGATAACAAATCCTTCACTCAGAGCAGAAACATGGGTAATTCAGATACAAAAGGCACATTACAAATGAGCTACAGATTTGCAGAAAAACAACCATTCACTTATCTGTAAGGGATTCAGCAAGGACCAGGAGAAGACAGGAGACAAACAGTCACCTCATAAACAATTGATCACTGGAAAAGAGCCGGCCAAATCAGCACACTTAAATATCCCAGTCCAAACCCACCCTCCAGTCATTATTAGATTCAGGTGATACATCTCTTAAAGACAGGGTGGATGCATCACCAGTCTCAACCACACGAGGGAACTGCAAACCAGAAATTCCACGCAAGGAATCCACAACAGTACCCCCCACCCCTCGAAGAGGGCTGAGCAGGATGAGGTAGATGAAAGGCGTAAACCAACTCATCGGCATGGACATTGGAGGCCAAAACCCACAAATTATCCTCCTGACCATACCCCTTCCTCTTAACGAGGTACTGGAGCTTACGTCTCGAGATGCAGGAATCCAAAATCTGCTCAACCTCATACTCCAAATCCCCATCAACCAACACCGGATCCGGAGGGGCAGCAGATGGAAACACCGGCTCCAAATGCCACCTCAACAAAGACTTGTGAAACACATTGTGAATCCAAAAGTACGCAGGAAGCACCAACCGGAACGAGACAGGGTTAACAACCTCAGGAATCCAATAAGGATCAATAAACCGCAGTTTAAATTTAGGCGAGGAAATTCGCATAGGAATATGCCGAGAGGACAACCAAACCAAATCGCCAACCCTAAACTGGGGACCAAACAACGCCTGCGATTAGCAAACCGCTGAGCATTCTTCTGAGACAGAAACAAGTTGCCCACAACCTGAACCCAAATCTGCCTCATCCTCTCAACTATGGAATCAACCCCCGGGCAGGCAGAAGACACACCCGGACGAAAATTGAGGATGAAAACCGAAATTACAAAAGAAGGGCGAAACCAAGGTAGCAGAACTAGCCCAATAAGTAAGTGCAAACTCGGCCAAGGGCAAAAAGGCAACCCAGTCATCCTGGTCAGCCGACACAAAACATCTCAAATACGTCTCCAAAGTCTGGTTAGTTCTCTCCGTTTGACCATTAGACTGAGGATGAAACGCAGAAGAGAAGGACAGCTCAATACCCAGCTGAGCCAAAAGGCCCTCCAAAACCTGGAAACAAACTGGACCCCCCTATCAGACACAATATTTTCTGGAAAGCCATGCAACCGAACGACATGCTGGAAAAACAATGGAACCAACACCGAAGAAGACGGCAACTTTGGCAAAGGAGCTAGATGAACCATCTTGGAAAACCGATCATACACAACCCAGACAACAGTCATACTCCGGGAAACAGGAAGATCAGAAATAAAATCCATAGAAATATGAGTCCAAGGTCTCTCCAGCACAGGCAAGGGAAACAACAACCCACTAGAATGGGAACAAGAATCCTTAGACCGTGAACACGTCGTACAGGACTGCACAAAGGCCCGAATATCACGCGACAATGAAGGCTACCAAAAGGTCCGGCTGACAAAATCCCTGGAACCAAAAATACCAGGGTGAGCCGCCAAGACAAAACAATGAAGTTCAAAAATAACCCTAGTAACCCATCTGGCAGGCACAAACAATTTCCCCTCAGGGCATCTCTCAGGTTTATCCGCCTGAAACCGTTGAAGAGAAATCCTCAAATTAGGAGAAATAGAAGACAGGACTACTCCCTCTTTAAGGATACCACCAGGCTCAGAGGTCTCCAAGGATTCAGCCACAAAGCTCCTAGAGAGGGCATCAGCCTTCACATTCTTAGAACCAGGGAGATAGGAAACCACAAGATCAAAGCGTGTAAAAAACAAAGACCACCGAGCCTGTCTAGGATTCAATCTCTCGGCAGACTCGAGGTAAACCAGATTTTTGTAATCCGTTAAGACCACGATACGATGTTTAGCTCCCTTTAACCAGTGTCGCCACTCTACACAAGCCCACTTCATCGCCAACAATTCCTGATTGCCCACATCATAATTACGTTCAGCAGGGGAAAAATTACGGGAAAAGAATGCACAAGGTCTCAACTTGGAACTGACAATCTCTCTGAGACAACACTGCCCCTGCTCCAATCTCTGAGGCATCGATCTCCACCTGAAAAGGAAGAGAAACATCAGGTTGTCGTAACACAGGAGCAGAAGTAAACCGTCGTTTGAGTTCCTGAAAGGCGTGAGGAGCCGCAGGAGACCGATTCTCCACATCAGCCCCTTTCTGGGACAAATCAATCAGCGGTTTAACCACACTAGAAAAATTTGCAATAAACTTACGATAAAAATTAGCAAAACCCAAAAACTTCTGAAGGCCTTGCACAGACGCGGGTTGAACACAATCATGAATAGCCTGTACTTTAACAGGATCTATCTCCACGGAGGAAGGAGGCAATATAAACCCCCAAAAAGAAATCTTTTGGATGCCTAAGAGACACTTAGACCCCTTGACGTACAGAGCATTATCCCAAAGGATCTGAAACACCGTCCGGACCTGCTCAACATGAGAATCCCACCAGTAAGAAAAAATCAAAATATCATCCAGATAGACAACTCATCGATAAAATTCCGAAAAATCTCTTGCATAAAAGACTGGAAAACAGATGGCGCATTTGTCAGTCCAAACGGCATAACAAGATATTCGAAATGACCCTCTGGTATATTGAAAGCTGGCTTCCATTCATGACCCTGCTTAATACGAATAAGATTGTATGCCCCTCTGAGGTAAATTTTAGTAAAATATTTAGCCCCCTTGACTCTAGAGAACAAATCCGAAATCAGGGGCAATGGGTATAGAAACTTAACCGTGATCTTATTCAAAAGGCGGTAATCAATACAAGGTCTCAAGGAACCGTCTTTCTTAGCAACAAAAAAGAAACCAGCTCCCAACAGTGAGTACAATGGTTGAATATGGCCCTTCTCTAACGAGTCCTTAATGTAATTCCGCATGGTATCATGTTCCGGCACATACAGATTGGAAAGTCGACCCCTTGTGGTACCTTTACACGCCGCCACAGGAAGGGAGAAACTGCCAGGCACCGGACACAATTGTGCCTGTTGCCATGAAATCACTACGAAATGGTGGCGTGTAATTCAGGGAGTTCCTTCCCGTGTCTAGCAGTTCCTTCGGATACCTGTTTCTGAGCCGTGCTCAAAAACAGGAAGGAACAATTCCTATGGTGGCGGCGTTTAATCGGGGCACAGGCACGATATTTGCGTGGCCTAGCGAATTACCAGAGGCGTTCCACAGCGTCATTGATACCACGCCCCATCAGCGATCATTGGTGGAAGCTCCTGCGTTACGATTGGTTGTCCCATCACAAGGCGCCATATTTAAAGATCTATCCATTCACAGTCCACAATTGCAATGGCGTTATGTATTAGCCAGCCTTCCTGCGCTGGCTGGCCAATCATGATGTTATTGCATTGTCCAATCACCGTACGAGCGTAACGTAATACACAACTCTGTCACGCCTATGTACTTGTGGGGCGCAATATGTACGCCCATAAACCTTTGTGGTAGCGGCGTGTAAACCAGGGAAGGTACTCCACAGGAGGTAACCCGCGGCACCCGTCGGCACTTCCGGGGAACAAAAATACCTTCAGTGGAGCACGTTGTGGCGGCGTGTATATGCGGCATCGGCGACCGGTATCCACCGTTAAAAACGCGCGCGTGCACGTGCGGTGGCTACCGGTTGCTGCACTCTGTGGCGGCGTATAAAGGTACCATTAGGGAACTTACAACCAGGAAGTAAATCAATAGCACAATCGTAGTCCCTATGTGGAGGCAGAGAATGGGACTTAGGTTTGTCAAAAACATCCCAAAAGTTAGACAAAAACTCGGGGATCTCCAAAGCAGGAGGGGAAACAGACAATAAGGGAATGTCACCATGCACACCCGGACAACCCCATGTAGATACTGACATAGATTTCCAATCCAAAACATGATTATGCTCTTGCAGCCATGGAAATCCCAAAACAACCACATCATGCAAATTATTCAAAACCAAAAATCTGCACTCTTCCTGATGAGCAGGTGCAACCCGCATGGTTAACTGAGCCCAGAATTGAGGCTTATTCTCAGCCAGGGGCGTGGCATCAATACCCCTCAATGGAATAGGGGAACGCAAAGTCTGCAACAGAAAACTACAACGCCTGTTAAATTCAAAACCCATAAGATTCAAGGCAGCACCAGAATCCACAAAAGCCATAACCAAAAAGGAGGACAAATAACAAATCAAAGATATCGACAAAAGAAACTTTAGCTGCACAGTACTAATAGCGAATGAAGCGACCACTCTTCTCACTCGTTTAGGACAGTCAGCAATGACATGAGAAGCGTCGCCACAGTAAAAACATTGTATTTCGTTTCTAGAAAGAATTCTGTCACACTGCATAGACTCAGAGACCTGTTCAGAAGGCAAAATCTCAGCGCGCATAGTTCTACGCTCGCGCAAACGACTGTCAATCTGTATGGCCAAAAACATAGTCATTAAGACCAGAAGGCATGGGAAATCCCACCATCACATCTTTAACTGACTCAGAGAGACCCTTTTTGAAAAGCACCGCCAGCGCATCATCATTCCACTTTGTAAGAACAGCCCACTTTCGGAATTTCTGACAAAACACTTCTACCACTTACTAACCCTGAGACAGGGCCAGCAGGGTCTTTTCAGCCTGGCCTAAGTTCATCATATAATAACCCCAATGCTTGAAAGAAGGAATCTACATTAGCCAAAATCGGATCCCCAGAAGGCAAGGAAAAAGCCCAATCCTGAGGATCACCCCACAACAGAAATATGACAATTCTAACCTGCTGACTGAGGTCACCCGAAGACAGGGGCTTCAAGGCGAAAAACTATTTACAATTGTTCTTAAAATTCAAAAACTTAGATCTATCACCAGAAAACAAATCAGGAGTAGGAATCCTAGGCTCTAAAACAGGAGTCCAAGTAATATAATCTGAGATACCCTGAACTCTTGCCGAAAGATGGTCCATACGAGAAGCCAATTGCTGCACATCCATAATGCCAGGACACTCCTCAATCACCACAAGAAAAAGAGGTAAGAAAAGCAAACACACTACAGAAAAAAAATTCCTGCAGAATTTACCTACCTGCTTCTGTGCTAATCTCAAATACAGTAGAGCCAGTGGTACTGTTATGAACCGGCAACTGAAGACTAACATGTGGTATTCACAGGAGAGGTTGGACACTATTACTGGTTGCGGAATCCTGACTAACCCCCCCAACTAGAAGTAGCCATGGAGCGCACTACGATGCCCTATAGCGCCTCAGCACAGCCGGAGGACTAATTAAACGTAAAGACGGAAACAGGAAATACCTGACTGCCTCGGAGCATACCCCAAAGAAATAGCAAGTCCCCCACAAATACTGACGGTTAGTGGAGATAAAAAACAATACACAGACAGAAAATAAACACAAGCAAAGAGAGGCCCAACTATAACTAAATAGAGGAAGGACAGGACAGATTACTTCCGTGACCAGCTGCAAAACCCTATCAAAAAAACAACTGCTGGATAGGCAAAAAAATCTGAGCCCACATGGACTTGCCTCCCACTAAACCAGCAAGACTCCTGTGAACAATTCCAAAGTCAGTAAAACTGACACTAAACAAAACTGGGAACTACAGACAGGTAATGGATTGGTTAATAGACTAGGGAGAAATTCCTCCCTAACTGAATGCAGGGAAAACATGACACTCATACAGACAAAATAACAAATCCTACACTCAGAGCAGAAATATGAGTAATTCAGATACAAAAGGCACATTACAAATGAGCCACAGATTTGCAGAAAAGCAACTATTCTCTTATCTGTAAGGGATTTTTCAAGGACCAGGAGAAGGCAGGAGACAATCAGTCACCTCATAAACAATTGACCACTGACAAACAGCTGGCCAAATCAGCACACTTAAATATCCCAGTCCAAACCAACCCTCCAGTCATTATCAGATTCAGGTGATGCATCTCTCACAGACAGGGTAGATGCATCACCAGTCTCAGCCACACGAGGGAGCTCCAAACCAGAAATTCCATGCAAGGAATCCACAACAGGAGGGCTTTCTGGAGACTGGGGTGGGCTTTCTGGGAACTAGAGAGGGTTTGTTGGAGACTGGGGAGAAGTGGCGTAACTTCAGGACCAGGGGCCCCGATGCGAAAGCTTCAATGGGGCCCCTAATTATTGCAGATCTTTAATAGTATTAGTCTTTTTCTATAAGCCAAAAGGATTTTTGGGGCCCCCTAGGCTGCAGGACCTGGGTGCGATCACAACTCCTGCACCTGTTGTAGTTAAGCCTCTGCTGGGGAGGGTTTGCTGGGAACTGGGGAGGGCTTGCTGGGACTGAGGAGGGCTTGCTGGGAACCAGGAAGGGTTTGTTGGAGACTGGGGTGGGCTTGCTGGGGACTGAGGAGGGGTTGCTGGGGATTGGTGATGGCTTGTTGGAGACTGAGGAGAGCTTGCTGAGGACTGGGGAAGGCTTGCTCTGGGGACAGCTAGTTGGAGACTAGGTACAGCTTGTTGAAGACTAGAAAGGGCTTGGAGTTTGGTTGTAAATGACCAGTTGTGACATTATATCCAGGCTCCTAAACAAGATGCCTCTAGAAAGGATTGAGCAGAATTGTGATATATAGGTAACCATGCAAAATGCGACCAGGGTGTAAATTACAAATTGTTAGCATTTTACAGCCTAGATACATACACAGATTTTAGGAAGAGCCCAGACAACCCCTTTAAGGTCCTACAAAGACAGTTACAGCCTTACTACAACACAGAGCTTCTAGAGGAACAAGCAAGAATCAGAAAAGGCAAAGAAATGAGATGTGATTGCTAACATTACCTGAATAATGAAAAGGGCCAAATAATCCAAAAAATAGATCTATATTTGTTTCATTGACTACAGCAAAGCCTTTATTAAACATAAAGCCATCATCTCTCAGGAAAGATGCAAGCTTGACGGGCAAGCCCCCAACAAAGTCAAAGAAGCAACATATGATGGAATGTACATCATATGACGTGAAGGTGTTAAATGTTTGGCCATGCCATGATGCACAGAGTGCCTGTACTTGTTTTGAATAGTCATTTTATGCTAACAATCTCCCTTTAAACACCACTTGTATATGCATCTCCTCAGACTAGTGTAACCTCCATTGATGGCACAACAGACCCTCCATTTGCAAAATGGATAGAGATCAAATGTAATAGAGGTAGAGAAACTGTACAAAGGTCAGTTTTAATATAATAAATGAACTTCCAAAGACAGGCACATAATGAAGATCAATCACAATGGAATTGGCAAAACTGCACAAGAATTGGCTTCAGTGAAATATCTAAGCCTGCACACCTAGGCAACGATGCAGTTGCATTGAATGCCTATACATGTAAGTCAATAGTCAATGAGGTTGATCTATTCAAAACTCACACCTTCAAATCTGATAATAAAAATATAACAAATAAGGTCAGTAAATATACAGCTCTGAACATTTTCAGGTAATTTCTTCTAAGGATTCGCTTACATCTGCGTATAAATATTGAACTGAAATATTCCATGGTCATAAGCATTCAAACACTTTGCTTTTGTCATGTGACGCCACCTGTATTACCTGGTGATGGGTCACCAGCGCCGCGATAGTCTGCCGGAGGTAGATGGTAGTGTGGCTTAGTTGGCAAAGCCCCCTACAGGTAGGGCTGTTCCTCCGGGGGGCAGCGTTCCTGGAAGGGAACAGGTAGATGTAGGAAAACACACGCAGAGGCAAAGTCACTTTCTCCCGTATACTTTACTGTCAACTTGTAGCAGCATCACACAAAGTTCACAGTTCAGCAAGATGTTATAATAACAGGTAGCTCTACGGGTGGCTGCAAGTGAATCCCAGGTGGTATGGTGGAACCCGTGGTGGAGCTTCGTTAACGAACCCATGTCCTAACTTCCCTGCCAAGGATGGGCCTATACCCAATACCTCCGTGTATATGGTACCGAGGGTCCTCTCCCTCGTGGTGAGTAAGCAGGCAGACCGCTGCGTCAGGCAGGGTGCTGTGGCTGATAAACAAGCCGCAGCAGCCGGTTGCCGACTGCAAAGATGAACTCTGGCCGAATCCTCAGGCCCGACGTTCTCATGGTGGACTGGAATATCCCCTGGAGTATGGTCGCTCCACTCTGGGGACCCCCCTTTCTCTCTAGGGCCCAGATGTCTTGCGTCAGGTGCCCTCTTTCAGGATCTCCTCAAGATCCCTTCTTCTTCCCTCCGGATCAGCTTGAAACCGACCTGGTGAACCTTAGCCAAAGACCTACTTGATAACCCCTAGAGGTGAATATATCCCCTCCAGGGTAACCTCCCACCACTCAGCTAATTTGGGAGTGCTGGGAATGGGTGCCACCCACCATCCTAGGGTCCACTTGCAGCTGGGGCAGTTACACCTCTTTTACGGATGCAATACCCCTCTGTGACGCCTGACCATGCGGGGCGCCACACGTAATTTGAGCTAGTACAGCCATGAGTCTTCTTGGGAATGATGCAACAAGTTTATCATACCTGGATTTGGGGATCCTCTGCCATTTTTTCGTGCAGATCCACTACAGTTCCGTCAGGTTGGATGGTGAACGTTGGTGGACAGCCATTTTCAGGTATCTCCAAAGATGCTCAATTGCGTATAGGTCATGGCTCTAGCTGGCCAAACCATAATGGTCGCAGAGTTGTTCTGAAGGCACTCCTTTGTTATTTTAGTTGTGTGCTTAAGGTTATTGTCTTGTTGGAAGGTGAACCTTTGTCCAAGTCTGAAGTCCAGAGCACTCTGGAAGAGGTTTTCATCCAGGATATCTCTGTACATGGCCGCATTCATGCTTCCTTCAATCTTATTTTTCATCGTCTGGGAGTTCATCATGTGTTTTTTTTGCAAACTCTATGCGGACATATGTCTCACTGAGGAGAGGCTTCCGTCGGGCCACTCTGCCATAAAGGGCCAACAGATGGAGGGCTGCAGTGATAGTTGACTTTGTGGAACTTTCTCCCATCTCCCTCCTGCATCTCTGGAGCTCAACCACAGTGATCTTGGGGTTCTTATTTACCTTTCTCACCAAGTCTCTTCTCCCAAGATTGCTCAGTTTGGCTAAAGGTCTTGGAAGTTCTATCTTCGTCTCATCAGACCAGAGAATCTTATTTCTCATAGTCTGCGAGTTCTTCATGTATTTTTTTGCAAACTCTATGTGGGCATATGTCTTGCACTGAGGAGAGGCTTTTGACGGGCCACTCTGCCATAAAGGCCCGACAGGTGGAGGGCTGCAGTGATAGTTGACTTTGTGGAACTTTCTCCCATCTCACTCTTGCATGTATGGAGCTCAGACACAGTGATCTTTCGGTTCTTCCCACGATTGCTCAATTTGGCTGGATGGACTGGTCTTAGAAGACTTCTGGTGGACCCAAACGTCTTTCATTTAAGCATTATGGAGGCCATTGGGCTCTTAAGAAAATTGAGTACTTCAGAAATGTTTTTGTAACCTAGGCCAGATATGTGTCTTGCCACAATTCTGTGTCTGAGCTCCTTGGGCAGTTCCTTTGACCTCATGATTCATATTTGGTCTGACATGCACTGTGTGCTGTGAGGTCCTATCAGTTTAATTAAACATAGCTGGACTCCAGTGAAGGATAGAGGATCACATGGAAATAGAGGATCACATGGAAAAGGACAGAATGTGACTTAAATATAAGTGTCTGCGCAAAATGTCTGATTACATATGACCATGAGATTTTTCAGTCTTTCTTTTTTAAGAAATTTGCAAAAATTTCTACATTTCTGTTTTTTTTTCAGTCAAGTTGGGGGAGCAGAGTGTACATTAAAGAGAAAAAAATTAATTTTTTTGAATTTGCCAAATGGCTTCAATGAAACAAAGAGTGAAACATTTAAAGGGGTCTGAATACTTTCTGTAACCGCTGTACCTGTAAAATATTGATGCCACTGGAATGGTCCTTGTGGCATCTGTTTTTTTTACACCCATAGACTTGCATTGGCCAGTCTCGACTGATATTCATGACCACTCGCAGCATGCTACAATTCTTTCGCTAAGACCAAAAACAGCTAAGGAGAAAATTGCAGATCAGCACTGTGTAATTGAATAACATTGGTGTGAGTGCAATCTGATTTTTTAGCAGCGTATTTATTTATACACAGATGTGCATGAACCCTAAGGTTGCAAATATTTGAACAATAAAGTGTGGGCGCCCCACTGGTCAGTGCACCACAGTAGGGGTACTGCACCCACAACAGAGTGTGCAGTATTTCTGTCATTGGGGAGTGCAACGTCAACCTGAGGCTCTTATCCTGCATCCACACACTCTAGAGCAGGGGACTACAGGGTTAAATCCTTTGCTGAGAGACCCAGTCCCAGTGGGAGGAGTTTCAGGCCAGAGCAGAGTCGGAGAGCGAGAAACACACAGAAAGAAGCAGAATGTCTGTGGAGAGAGACACAGAAGGAGCGGTGACCCAGACAGAAGGAGGAGACCCTGTGCTGGACCTGCTACAGTCCAGGGGAATCCTAGTCCACCAATGGAGTGCCGGCTCCGAGTCACGGTACAGGTGAGTTCACCCCTGAGCCATCTACACTGGCCAGTCGAGAGGTTGAATTATCAGCCCCGACCTCCCATCCAGAACATGCAGCCCCGCCAGAAGCACAAGACCGGGTTGAACCCCTTAGAGAGAGAAAGAAGGGTACCTCATATCACCCAACGGGCCTGGTAGACAAGCAGGTTGTGCAGGGCAGCGCAAGGAAGTAAGGAGGCACAAGGAATATAATGGGACAGAGAAATAAAGCAGAAGGTACTCGCTGGGGGCCTGAAAGAGACGTTATTCTCCTCAGTGACTATCCGGCGAGCCACCCGCTAAAGACTGTGTAATTGTGAACCTGATTCGTGCACTTTTACAAGTAAACACCCGTACAGAATCCATAAGCCTCCAATGTCTTATTTACACCCATAGACTTGCATTTTGGGCCCGTTTTCGACTGATATTCATGACCACTCGCAGCATGCTACAAATTTTTTCGCTAAGACCAAAAAAAAAGCTAAGGAGAAAATTGCAGATCAGCACTGTGTAATTTGAATAACATTGGTGTGGGCAATCTGATTTTTTAGCAGCGTATTTATTTTCACAAAGTGCATGAA